>JAQFVV010000512.1:198904-444423 GCA_028023455.1 Epiperipatus broadwayi
ATTAAAAGTATAACCCAATAGATAAGATTAAGATATACCTAAAGATTATTATTGTTAGTGATTATTATTAGAATAAGTTAGGTGTATTTAGGTTTGATATTAAATCCCTTATCATTCCTATCTACATGAATAATTATTACTTTAAGATAATTAGAAGAACCTGAGATCATTTTAATTATATTTTTCTTAACAATAGATTGAGATTTATTTATCTATTATTATTAAAGATAATTCATTTATAAAAGTCATAAGAGTGCTGTAGAGTTAGTAATGAGATAATTAGAAGTAATAGTATTCTTATGCCATTGAGACAGTGTCTTGGAGAGACATTGACTCAATGTAAATCTGATTACCAATTGTAACTTCACTTCACAGTCTCATGATTTTAATTAAATATTTATTTAATTAGTATATAATATTGAACTAAATTAATTTTTGATAAGTTTGGAATAAATCTGATAAGTTATAATATTATAAAAATATATTAAAGATAGTTGTACATATTTTAGCCGAGCATAATAATTTGATTGAGCTAGTCATATTTTAAATTATATCATATATCGAGAAGTGAGGGTACAAACGGTAGTTAGGATTTTGGCGCCCAAACGTTTTAGGCTTAGATATTTAGTTAAGGAGTAGGATATACATAATTTAGGGTTGGTATATGTTAGGAGGATAGAGTGATAGGTATAGATTTGTTAATAAAAATTAAAATGTATAATTTAGGAATTAATGATTAGTATATTTATTAAATATAAATAGTTTAGTATTTTTATAATAGTAGTTATAAGTGATTAGATATTAATTGTAAAATTAAAATAAAAATCTTATTAGCAAAATTATTATATTTTCATGTGGTATCTATAATATGATTATTTAAAAAATTAAATACTAAGTTGATTTTAAATTAATAAGCAAATAAATATGTAAATGATGAAATGTGGCAAATAATTATTTTGTAATATGACCATGTCAATTCTTAAGATATTTTAAATGTATATTTAATATAATATATTATGTGCAAATTGTCTGTGGATCATAGGTGTAAAGATAATGATATGACACAATTTTTGTTATTCGTAGTTATATAATTAGTTTATAATGAATAGTGTAGAGTTTTCAAAGATCCTATTTTATGATTAATTGTAGAAGTGAATTGAGTGGAGATAGAAAGGTTGATAGGGAATTATTATTTTTGAAATATTGATATTAAGTACTGCATATTAATAGAATTGAATTTTAAAAAAATATAGAAATGGATAACTGGGATAAAGATTTAGAAGTTGAGATGTCTAATTTTATTGTTGAGGATAATAATTGTGAAGAGAGAAAAGAAAGGGAGAAATTAGTAGATTTTGAGACAGTATTAGAAAATACTCAAAATATGGATAGTGAAATAGAGGAGGAGGAAGAGGTAGTTTTTAAAACAGTAGAAAAAGAAGTAGTAAAAACTGAGAAAACTATAGAGAACTTCTCAATGCTTGATTTTATGAAGCATTTTGAATTAATGAGTCAAGGTATTATTAATTCAGTAAAAAATGAGAGTAATTATATTAGAGCAGAAATGAAAGAGGAAAGTCATAAAAATAGTCTTAGATTTGATGCTATTAAAGAAGAAATGAATATGAAGTTTGATACTCTTGGAGAGTATATAAATAAAAATAATATAAAAGTAGAATCTCTTGAGGAAAATCTTAAAGAAGTTAAAGAAAACTTAAGTAAAGATAGAGAAGAGATAAGATGTTGTATAGACAATATAAATAAAAAGGTTGAGGATAATTCTGAAATTGTAAAGAATTTTAAAAAAGATGTAGAAGATAGAATGAATAATCTGGATATAAGATTTAGTAAAAATGAAGAAGTAGTTGAATCTTTAAAGTTAGAAATAATAAAAATTGATGATAAAAATCAGGAATTGTTAGAAAGAAAATTTTGTGAATTTTCAGAGAGTACGATTAAAAATTTAAAAGATCAAATAGCAGAATCTATTGATCAATGTAGGATCAATAACAATGATTTAGCTTTAAAAATTGATAGCTATAAATTAAAAGTTGATAGTGAGATTTGTGAGGTTAAGGACCATGTTAATAATGTTAGTGAAGATATTAAAAGTGTTAGGAGTGCCATAGTTCAGACCAAAGAAGATATAAAAGATGAAATAGAGAAGGAACTTATTGAAAAATTTAAGGAGCTAGATGTTAAAAGAATCGATGAGCATAAATATCGATCAAAGGTAGGAGAAAATTTAAAGCGTATGCAGAAAGATATAAAAGAGCATGCAGGTATGTTAGAACTAAACAATGATAAATATAAAGAAATTTTAGATAAGAATTTGGATGAATTCAGGAAAGAACAGAAAGGGTATGTCAAGCAAGTGCTTGAACAAATGGATTTAGAGGCGAAAAATGTAAATAATACAAAGACAGAAGAATTAAAAGGAAAAATAAGTGATCATGCTTATGAAGATTATGTTAGTTCATCACAAATAAATAAATTAGAATCAGGAAGGAAAAATAATAGTACTCAGTCAGAAAATACTATTGTGAAAGAAATTGATAGTAGACCAAGTAGAGAAATGGTTAATTGTGAAGGGAATGCCAATAATTCAATGGCTTTACGTTTTATGAAAGTCAAACCGTTTAAAGGAGAGTATATGGAAAATCCCTCAGAATTTTTAAATAATTTGGACGAATTATTTTCCATATGTTCCTTGTCAGAAAAAGAGAAAGTGGCAGTGTGTAGCAATCATTTGTATGGAGTTGCCAAAGATTGGTGGCAATCATTGTTTGAGAAACCAATAACTTATGGCGACTTTAAGTGTTTTATTGTTGGGAGTTTTTGGAACTCTGATAAACAAGATTGCATCAGATATCAGATTACTCAAGAAAAATACCATATTAGTAAAGGCAGCTATACAAGCTTTTTCAGAAATCAAGCTGTTCGGTTAAAAACGTTGACTGCTTGTCCATTATCAGAAGGACAGATTGTCAGAATTGTAAGGCATAACTTACCTAAAAACGTTGAACAGTTGTTGATAGCTGCTGATCGTGGTTCAATAGAAGAAGTATCTGAGGTATTAGATGCTCTTGAAGTTGCTGAATTATCTATGGATAATAGATTTAAAGTAAACAAGGATAGAAATAATTATCCGTTAGCAAATATCAATGTTAACAATGGTGTGAGACCTTCTGTAGGGTATAAAAGGAGATTTGAGTATAGAGGTAGAGATAGGATGTCTCCACACTTTAAAAAAATTGTTAAATTTGATACATATAGAGATAGAAGTGATGATCAAAATAATCAGCCTTCTACTAGTGGTGTGACCACAATTCTTAAAAGACCAGCTAATAAAGCCAATAGTAAGAAATTAAACTAGATCGGTCTTTGTATGTTAGTTCCTCTTTGCAAGGACCCGGTGCTAACAAAATGGGGAACGATCAGATGTGGATGCTTAATACTTTAGATCTTGATATTGATTATTTAGAGCCCTTTACTATAGGCGAACCACCTATAACTTATCAATGTCCTATTGTAATTTTGTATATAAACAATATCAGAATTGAAGCATTAATTGACTCTGGAAGTCAAGCTTCCATATTATCAGAGTCAACGTATCAAAATCTGGTGAGTGTAGAAAGGGATATACCTTCATTGCCAGTAAAACAGATCCAAGTAACTTTAGCAAATGGAAAGAGGACAAAGTTATCAAATAAACAAGTCTGGATTACCTTCAAAATAAATAATACAGAGTATGGGCATGTTTTTCTTATTATGCCTGGATTAATACATGAAGCCATAATAGGAGCTGACTTCATGATTTTAAATAAATGTCAGATTGATTTTTGTAATAAAATTTTTATTTGTAAAGAAGAAAGGCTTAATTTTGAATATGGTATGCATAACCTTTCTAGTCAATTATTATGCATCCAGAACACATTAATTGATGCCAGCATAAAGGCTAAAATTGAACATGTTTATGCAATCAATTCTAAATTAGGTGAAAATTTATATCAATTAATGTATGATTTTAAAAATATCTTTTCTAAAATCCCTGGTATAATAAAGGGATATACCCATAGAATAAAATTGAAGAGTAATGATCCTTTCCATCAAAAGATGTACCCAATTCCTTACCAATATAAGGATGAGGTACAGAGTCAAATTGACAAAATGCTAGAGTGGAATATAATTAAAAAATGCCCTTCTCCTTACGTAAACCCATTGGTTATTGTGAAGAAGAAGGATGGCAGTATTAGAGTATGTTTAGATGCTCGTATGCTAAATAATGTAACTGTGCCAGAGCGTGACATTCCTCCACCTGTACATGAGCTCTTAACTAAATTTCACAAGAGGTCAATTTTCTCTACATTTGATCTGACAGCTAGTTATTGGCAAATACCACTGCATGAGAATGATCAGCAGTATACAGCATTTCGATTTCAAGGCCAGTCGTATGTTTTCAGACGGATGCCTTTTGGTCTCATTAATAGTGGTGCTGGCTTGATCAGATGTTTAGACATGATTTTTTCGAAACAATTAAAGGAAAAAATCATCATGTATGTGGATGATATAGTTATTGCTTCTGATAGTTTACATGAGCATCTCCAACATTTAAAATTATTTTTTACAGAATGTCAAATACAAAATGTCAAAATTAATATGGAAAAATGTTCAATAGCAGCTAGAGAAATTACTTTTCTAGGTCATTTAATAAATGAGCATGGAATCCAGCCCCATCCTGAAAAGATTGCAGCTATTCAACGTTTTCCCATTCCAAAAACAGTTAAGCAATTAAAATCATTTTTTGGATTGTGTAACTATTATAATAGATTTTATAAAAATTTCGCTGAAGATACTATAAATTTGTCTCGGTTATTAAAGAAAACTGAAAAATGGAAGTGGACTGCTGAACATGATAATGAATTTAGTATAATTAAAAGTAAATTTTTAAAACACGTGATTTTAGTGTATCCTGACTTTAATAAAACATTCTATGTGCAGACAGATAGTAGTTACTATGGTCTGGGAGTAGTGTTATATCAGCTCGATGAGGATCAGGTACCTCATGTATTGTACTTCTTAAGCCGACATTTAAGAGGTGCTGAGTTGAATTACACTATTACTGAAAAGGAGACCCTAGCTGTTGTCTGGGCTTTTCAGAAATTACGTCAATTTTTATTAGGTTCAGAGGTAATTGTATTGACCGACCATAGAAGCTTGGAATTTTTAAACAAAAGCTACCTCAGTAATGAGAGACTTGTTAGGTGGAGCTTGTATCTCCAGCAATTCAACTATAGAGTTCTCTATATTGAAGGGAGACAGAATATCCCTGCTGATATTCTTAGCCGCCACCCTATTTGTCTGATGTCCCAACATCCTAATGCTCAAAATATAATTATTAGTAGTGTGGATGTAATCAGGGATGAATCTATAGTGGATGATTATAATAATCTCACTATGATTCAAGGTCAGGATCAGAAATTAAATAGAATCATGACTATCCTAAATAATCATGATAATGTAAATAGTAAAAGTAAATATATAAAAAGGATTTTTAGCAAGTATAAGATGTACCAGAATTTACTTATGTATAATTTAAAGTCAAATCAGGGGGAATCATGGAGGATAGTTGTACCTAACTCTATGATTGATAAATTGATAATGTATGTACATTGTAGTTATGGTCACTATGGTGCACCAAAGATTATGTATGTTTTAAAATCTATTTTTTATTGGGATGGAATGTATAAACGTGTCATAAGGAAAATTAAAACATGTTCTACTTGCTTAAAGTCTAAATATTGTAATAAATCATATGTAGGTGTTATGCAGCCTATTATTCCAGATCGAGCTAATGAATTATTAGCAATTGATTTTTACGGGCCTCTCCCACCATTTAAACAACAGAAATTTATTTTAGTAGCCTATGATGTTTTTAGCAAATTTGTATCTGCGTATCCTGTGCCTAAAACTAGTGCACATTTTGTAATAAAATGCATGCTTAATTATCAATTCCCATTAGTGGGAAAACCAAAAATCATACTTACAGATCATGCTACAGCTTTTATATCGGGTAGGTGGAATGAGTGGATTCAAGATCAAAACCTCAAACATGTTATGAGCTCCATAAGAAACCCTCAGTCTAATCCATGCGAACGTGTTATGCGGGAGCTTAGTCGATTATTCAGGGTGTATGTAGCTGATAATCATAAGAAATGGGTTCATAAACTCCCAGAGGTTATTAACTATATTAATAGTACGTATAATGAATCCACTGGTTTCACTCCTATTCGTTTGCATTATGGTAGACATGAGCCATTATTGATTAAAACGCCTATACCAATTGTAAGAGAACCAATTAATAGGGATGAAGATAATAATCAAGCTAAAGTAAAGCTTCATATTATGGGTGCAAAAAGAGTAAAGAAATCCCATAATAAACCACATCCATTTAAAATTAATGATTTAGTTCTAGTTAGAACACCCCATGTTAGCAACCTTCAAAGAAATCAGTTCAAAAAATTTCTTAGTCTATATGAGGGTCCATATAGAATATCTTGCAAAGTAGGTGAAAATGCATTTATGTTAACCACACCAGATGGTGAAAAAGGAACTTATAATGCAAGAAGTTTAATTCCATATCCTTCTGAAGTGTGAATTACAATTTTCAAAGGATATATTGTGGGTAAAGATTTAGTGTGGTGTTCATATATTTTATTTTATATAATAAAATAATGAATTATCAAATCAGTAAATGTTAATTTAGGGAGAAATTAATAATATGTAAGAGTGAGTAGATCTTATAAAAGATCAATTTATGAAAAAGTATGGATGAATTTAAGATTTTTCATAAAGATTGTAATAGTGATCATAAAACTAATAAATTTTCAGGGATAAAGATAATCTCTTTAAATGAAAGGTGTCTAAGTGTATTAGATAATGATTCATTAAACTGTTAATGAAACTAGCAACAAGTGTAAAATAAAACACAAAGTGTGATTTAAAAGATAGTATTAACTATAGAAATATGTATTTATAGTTTAGTTTGTGTACAAGATGTTATTTAAAGGAATATAAACATTTAATATTTCTTAGTAAGATTAGGGAAATAAAAATGACCTAATTAAAGATATAAATAAAAGAAAAGTGAGACTTAATTTTATCAAGTAAAAGAAAGTCATGATGATTTTATTTAGAAGTGTTTTCTGGTTGAGATTTTAATGTGAAGTTCCAGTGCTTTATAAAATTTCATGTTAAAGTGATTGATTATGATATTTAATGATATGAAAAATGAAGATGTTAAGTGTAGATTAATGAAGATGAAGGTAGATGGTTAATTTAAAATTTTTATCCGAAGGAGGAGGATATGTGCCCTTTTGTATGGGTCTCCATAAATTGTTGTATCCATCTAATTAAAAAATTTTAAATTTAAGATATATTTAGTTATATGATTTTAATTTTGTTTATAACAATCTTTTAAAAAGTGTAATTAAAGTAATTCATGAGTATTTGATATGTGAAAATTGTGCTGATGTTTGAGAGAGACATTTCAATGGGAATGATAATAGTATATGGTTGGGAAAACTGGCCATAAGCAATACTGCATTAATAAATTTAATAAATAAATGTTTAAAGTTAAAGTTTTAAAAGACAAGTTAAAATTAAATGCATATATTTATTGTTGATAAAAATTAATATTTAATAAATGAATATAAATATTTTAATTATTAGTATTCCATGATAAAAGATTAATATTTGATTTTAATAATATCGAATTATTATTTTAAAAATTGTTATAAGATATTATTTATTTTAAAAAATATTTATTTTTAAAAAATGTATTGTTAGTTTATTTTTAGATTATTACAAGCGTCTGTAGCTCTGTTGTAAAAAAAACAGATGTTAATTAAAATACGTACACACATGCTTGGGAGTTTTTTTAGTAAAGTTGCAAAGCTATTTTAAAAATTCTGTTATAAAATTTATAAATATTATTTTGGCTATCATGAAATAAAAATAAAGATAATTAATGTGAAATATTAAATCTGATTTTTAAAATACTGTTTAAAAACATAACGAATAAAAATAGACTTAGTTTGTTTATAAAAATAATTTTATAAAAGTTAAACGTAAAAGTTAAGTAAGAAAGTATATTTTTAAAAAAATGTTTAATAGATCTAAATAAATGATGAATATTAATTTAAGAATTTAATAATGTGATAAATAATAAATATTAAATAAGTCATTATTTATTTTTAATTCTGTCTTGTTGGTGAAATATGTAAATAAGCTAGCAAGTCAATTGTTTAATTCACCAATCAAGTGGGAGTTTTCTTCCGGTATAAAACCAAGGTTCAATTGTTAGGAGGGGACTTGTGATTGAAATTCTTAAAGTAAAAGGTGCTATTAAAAATAGCTAAGTGATTATAGACGCTCTTAAAATCGTTTTAAAATTATAAGAGAGTAGTTTTAAAAATAATTTATAAAAGTTACCGATGAACATGCAGTGTTAATTTATTATAGTTCCCTATTAATCGTTTCCTTACTGAAGCTCAATTTACTATCAAATAATCATGAGGACATCGTATAAGGATAAAATGTATTGGAGACTTTATACTGAAAATTTAACAAACGCTGGATTGACTAGCAGAGTTATTAGATGCCTAACAATAATACGTTGGACTTTGTATAAATTTAAAAGCTAATCGTAATTGATTTTTATAAATCAGATATTTAAAAGCATGAGAAATACTTCTTTATGAAGCAAGTATTTGTAAATTCTAAATTTAAATATATATCTTGGTAAAGATATTATATATAACAGTAATTGTATAAATATTTGCCTTGTTAAGTCTTTATGGTATAAAAGACTAAATTCTGACAATTTTAAAAGGCAAATAAATTGGAGATGTAATAAGTAAAGAAATACTTATAAGTCAAATTATGATATTATTAAAGTCTAAACGCTGGTCGTATAGAAGACTTTAAAAGTAATCTTACCTAAATATCTGTTACGGAATGCGCAAATCAACTCTACATGGATATCCAAATCAATTAAAAATAATTAAATCAGAACTTTGTAAATTATAGACTAATTCTAAAAATAATAACTTTTAAATAATATTTTTTTTTCTTTAAAAGAAGTGAACCTGGATCCATAAACTATTTTAATTTTATTTTTGTTTTCTGATGGAACTGACTTTTATTTTTATTTTATTTTTTAAAAAAAAAAGAACGTTTTCATTTTTGTCATAAAAACTTTTAAAGAACACGTGATGTACCGGAAAAGGAAGTAGTGTTTGGTGAAAATTTGTGCCTAGGAAAAAGAACATTATAACTGGAAAGAAGACACCGTTGGATATTATGTAATATATTTATTTATTGACTAACATAAATATTTCATTAATTATTGATTTATTAAAGATAGGAAAGGTACATTTACATTTTTTTAAAATAATAACTAAATACTAATATAACTTTTATTGCATAAAGTTTATTTTATAATTATACAACACGTAATATTTTAAAGAATAATTGTTGAGTGTAAATGTGAAATTATTTTGTAAAACTGGAATCCTGGAGGACATCGTGACGGACTGTACATTGAAGTGTTATTTATGGTAAAAATTGTGTAATAATAATAATAATTTGATGTATTTACTATGTTTTCTTTAGATCAACCAAATGTTATATGATTATTGTATGAATGTATTAATGTTTAAATAATATACACGCATAACACTAATAATAGCAGTTTTATTTTAATATGCATATTTTAAATTGATGATATAAATTTAGTACAACGTAATATGATACCCTAGAAATAATTATATGATTCTTTCGTGAATGAATTTCAATGTTTCTGTTCCAATATTAGAAATCAGATTTATTATACTAGTGTAAGTTATTTATTTTTTTTCTTTTAAAGTTAGTAAGAAGTATATAAGGTCTATATTTTATTTTATTTTTATTAGATGAGTTACGTTAATTTTACATAGAAATTTATATTTTGATTGAAGGCTTATTGTAAATAGATGATGAGGTATAGGAGAGTTTGGATCGTTATTATTTTTTGTTTTAAAATTGGTCATTTGTTTTACTGAAATTAAATAGGGTTAAAATGACTTTTGTAGGTAGTAGTTTTATAAAGGAATAGGAATAATAAGTAAAGAAAAGTAATGATTTAAAATGGCAAAGAATCATAGAATTTTGTTTAACATTATACTTTATAAAAGTTGAAATTATTAAATAATTTTAAAATATTTTTTTTTAAATAGTACATATACGTATTGCATATTTTAATAAGACAGGTAGTATGACATTATATCGGAATGAAATAAACAGTGATAGTCAATAATTGTTATTATACTACAAAGTTATATCAGTTGATACATTAATTAATATTCGAGTCTTACTGATAATAAATGTAATACAGCCTTATACATTATAATATAAATAATAGTAGGACTTAAGTGAAATAGCATTTAAATTATTAAAGTTGGTTTATTTACATACATGCTACATGAATGATATCTTACATAAAATCTTTTCTTATATTAATTGATAACAAGTAATGTTTATGTAAATTAAAGTCATAAACTTAATTGAATTTTATTAATAAAACATTTTCTGAAATGTATAAATTATCTACTTATAGTTATGGAAATAATAACAATGTAAAAATCTTGTATTATTATTTTTCTTATTTTTTTATTTTCTTTAGTTCCATTTAAATGTAAATAGTGTAAATAAATTATTTGTTAAAGTTAATGTAAATAAATTTGTTAAGTTGTTTAAAAGATGTGTTGAATTCATTATTTTACACCACAGCATTTGACAACAGATAATTTGAATAAACATAATATTTGCACAATATGAATTTATTATTTTATTATTTGAGAAAGAAACACAATATTTTCTTAATATAATTTATAGAAATTGATTGACATTAACATATGATATTACAATGGTCATAAAATAATTATAATGCACAATATAAAAGTATAAGCTTATTTATTGCCACAAATTGTTGAATTATAAGATTTTGGTTTATTTTAAAATTAAGATATTATATGGAAATGAAAGACATGTATATGATTTATTTATTTTCTTAATGATTAAAAGTATAACCCAATAGATAAGATTAAGATATACCCTAAAGATTATTATTGTTAGTGATTATTATTAGAATAAGTTAGGTGTATTTAGGTTTGATATTAAATCCCTTATCATTCCTATCTACATGAATAATTATTACTTTAAGATAATTAGAAGAACCTGAGATCATTTTAATTATATTTTTCTTAACAATAGATTGAGATTTATTTATCTATTATTATAAAAGATAATTCATTTATAAAAGTCATAAGAATGCTGTAGAGTTAGTAATGAGATAATAAAGAGGTAATTAGTATTCTTATGCCATTGAGATAGTGTCTTGGAGAGACATTGACTCAATGTAAATCTGATTACCAATTGTAACTTCACTTCACAGTCTCATGATTTAGTAAATATTTATTTAATTAGTACATAATATTGAATTATATTAATTTTTGATAAGTTTGTAATAAATCTGATAAGTTATAATATTATAAAAATATATTAAAGATAGTTGTACATATTTTAGCCGAGCATAATAATTTGATTGAGCTAGTCATATTTTAAATTATATCATATATCGAGAAGTGAGGGTACAATATATATATATATATATGTATGTGTGTGTGTGTATGTATGTGAGAATGTGTGTGATTAATGAATAATATTTCTGTAATATATTTTTTACTACATCACTCTCATGCAAAGAGGTAGTATTTTCTATCCACTTTTAACATGGTGTGGAGTGGTCTACTCATAAACATATGACCAAATCCATGTAAGAAGATGTGTGATTCCCAAAATGCACATTTCACACTGAATCACCACACGTCAGTTAGCCAAAATCACAATGCCTCACACATATCTTTATTATTGTTTAGTATATACAGATAGCCAATTACTACACTTCAGTTAATATCTCAACATTATCAGCCTCATAATTTTGACACTAACCACTTAATGGAAGTATATTAATGATTATTATTAGTTATTCATTACATAAAAGAACATCCACTTAATGATAATATGTATGGAGTATAATTCTTATTATACAACTCTCATAGAAGGTATGGTTGATTTTTATCTGTTTTTATCTCATTATGAAGGGATATAATCATAAATGTATAACCAAAGATATGTGAAAAAATGCTTGATTTTCAAGATGTGTTTTTCAAAATGGTGATATGGGCAAATTATAAAATATAACTCCTCATTAGTTTAACTTTATTTTGGTAAGTGAAATCGTTGTGGCATGAAGTGCAGAAGGCTTTACTCATTCTCCATTGTCCTGAGGTGTATTGTCTCAATTAAAGTTACCATTACTATATTACCAAATGAAAATTTTAAACTGGTGACCAATAAAAGACCTTACACTTAAAGCTATCTAAAAAATTTTAAAAAATATCTTTTTATATGCTTTTGTTAAAACTTTATCAATTTATTCATATATTTTTAACAATAAGATTATTATTTTAAAATTATCCTTCATTAATTCTTATTAAAATATGGTAATATGAATAGAATTAATTTGCAGTGAAATACAATTTATCACAGCATATGTCCATAATATACATAATTAATTTGCCAGCATTCATTGATATCTGTATTTCTGAGTAGAACAGTAGATATGGATTAACTTCCTTTAAGATTTTTATTTTTAACCCAAATGACTCATCAGTCTATGGTAACTTTTATAATACAAAATAGAAATTCATATCACATTACAATACAAGCCAAAAATAATGTTTACACAAATTTTGCCACAACCATGGTTTTATCTATTAACAAATTGACCTTTTCAAGTAAATTCAACAATATATATATATATTAGTTCACAGAGAGCAGTACTGGATTCCTTAACCATGTGAGGTGATTTAATGTTTCATATTTGTATATTTATTTCAGTTTAACGTTATGCACTGGGATTGTTATATATAAACATAATAGCCTTCCCATCATTCAGTTCAAAACCCAATTTCCTCTAACATCAAAGGATGTCTTCATGATATTGATGACCTCAGATTAAAAAAAAATATCAATCTCATGAAGACATATTTTGATGTTAAAGAAAATTGATCTTTGAAGCAAATGATGGAAAGACTATTTTATTTTGCATACATTAAAACAGACAAATCTCACTATATCTATTGCCACACACACAAGCTAGAGTAATCAATGGATGCCAGAAGGCTTGTGCATAATATTCCATCTAGTGCCTACTCATCCAATATCCCTAGACTAGTTTTTGGCTTTGGCCTTCATCAGTGACAAACCTTGGATCTGAGAGCACTGCTCCTAGATCTTAGGATCTAATGCAATCATCCAGCAATTACCTTTTATCTCCACTTACCTACAAAACTATGAGTCTTAAACCCAAAATACCTTAATGTTTTAATTCAAGCCCATTATCATATATAGTCATATGGGTATGAACCCAGTTCAGAATCCATACATTTTGGTGTCTTTGGTTCTTTAATAACCATAGCCACCACTAACCTATTAGGCAGGATTGGTTTTAAGCCAATAAACATCACATGAACACCACTTTTTATGCTTGGGTATAACTGATGAAGGCCACAAGCCAGAAACTATTCTGGGGATATTGGATGGGTAGGCACTAGATGGGGATTTTATGCACAAGCCTTCTGGAATCCATTGATTACTCTAGCTTGCTGTATGTGACAATAGATATAGTGAGTTTTGCCTTTTTTAACAACAGTTATACACAGCATAAGAAGTGGTGGTCATGTGATGTTTATTGGATTTTGTATATATGTTGTATGTTTAGTTGAATTTCACATGAAAAAATATATTCATTAATAGTTAAAAGAATGCCATGGTCAAGGAAGAATATTAGTAAAAGTTTGTTTTTTGGCTAATATTATAATGTATGAATTTCTGTTTTATTTATAATCACTAGCATGGCATTGGACAGTACTTAAGCTTTATAATATTAATATATAATTTGTTTATTTTAAATATTGCTTAGGTTTATTTTTTTTCTGAAGGGAAACATAAATTTAATGTTATAAGTTTTTGTTTTTAAATTGTATGAAAAAATAAGCATGGTTGATGTAATAATTTTTTAAAAGCCCTATCAATTTTAAGGCATACCTTAATTCATGAAAACAGATGTATAATTTATTTATCAATAAATTAACATTTTAGTTTGTTTGAATTGTTAAAGGTATAGATAATTGTCAAAATAAGAGTCATAGATCACATGACCCCATTCTCTTAAGCTTGTAAGATATAATCAATGGGGATTGTCAATTCCTCAACAAGTTATGTGATAAATGCTTAGCAAGAGCCAGCATTTATCTCTGTCAGGACCCCTAAAACTTTTGACCATGGTTGTGTGCTTTGGCACTCCTCAGAGAGATGCTAGGGTAGATTCAGACACTAGATCTAAAAATAGCAACCCAAAGCCAGCATTTATCTAGAAGTTATCTATTGAGAGGAAAATCTGAAAATTTCAGACACCTACATGTCTTCAAACCCAGCTATTCAACTCAAATAGCTATATGGGGTTGAGAGATCTTCAACCATGCCATATATTGGTGATCTTATTTTAAACAAACATATGCCTTGACTTAATTTATTCATCAACATCAACTACTTCAATATTCTCTATAATAAATGTGGCAGTAATTACATTGGGGATGGTGGAAATTTTCATGGGATTGTGACAAACTTCCTTTCTGTTATAATATATACATACCAAACACACCTTGCATATAAAAGCCACATTTTGTTGATAGGTTGCTTTAATATATTTTAAAGATATAATGTAAATTAAACAAAACATTTGAATATTATATAAATAAAAGCATTAAATGTACCCAGCCATTTTTGTATTGTTGGTTATTAATGGTGGAATTACTTTTCAAGTGGCCTAAAATGCCATTTTTTAATCATTTGCTTTAATATTTTTTTTCACTTTGTGTAATTACTTGCATTGAATAAAATGTTTGCAATTAAATTAAGCCTCTAAACTTAAATTAAATTTTTTAAAGCTACCAGTTATATTTGATATGTGAATTTGAAGATGTTATAGACAACTGTTAATAGTGTAATTATTTGCTTTGGATAAAATATTCTCCATCATGTGACAAATGTAATTTTTTCCCATTGGTTGAAAATTTGACATGACACATGACAGTTAGTGAACAAACAAACATTCACCAATCAGACAACAGAGAAAATAGGGATATTATATATAAGATTGCAATGAAGTTAAAAGATAGCATAGCAAACTAACCAATTAAACAGAATGTACACATGTTTTTTTTGCACAAAAATGTTTTTTGATTAAAAAACTTATTCACATAGTCATAGTAAAATTCATATATTGCTGCTATTATTATTATTATTATTATTATTATTATTATTATTATTATTATTATTATTATTATTATTATTATTATTATTATTATTATTATTATTATTATTATTATTATTATTATTGTTGTTGTTGTTGTTGTTGCTGTTATTATTATTATTTTTTTTTATTATTATTATTATGATTATTATTATTATTATTATGATTATTTGTGTATATTGGATTCAAACATGTCGCTCTAATATTCTTAAATTTCTCCTTTATTTAGGTTTCCCTCTTTATATAATTAAATTGGGAGTAACCTTAATCTGTGTGATATTGATTATAAGAAATTTTGTAATCTTGTTAAACTGAAATGTTATGTTTGATTTTGTCTTTTAAATTTTACTTTATTATGTATACATTGATATTTTCATTTTATGTTATATGTTTTATTTTCACTTTTAATGTGTGTGCAAACTGTAATTGGCTTTATGCTGTTGTTTAGCACTTAAATAAATGAATTAAATTGAATTATTATTATTATTATTATTATTATTATTATTATTATTATTATTATTATTATTATTATTATTATTATTATTATTATTATTATTATTATTATTATTATTATTATTATTATTATTATTATTATTATTATTATTATTATTATTATTATTATTATTATTATTATTATTATTATTATTATTATTATTATTATTATTATTATTATTATTATTATTATTATTATGTTTCAAAGAAAAGAACTTTATTGATGACCATAGAGTTACATTTGTTATAAGACACTCCGTATACATATATTTTCATTGCTAGTGAGTAAACCAAGTTTAAGTTTGTATCTGTAATGAACAAAAAGAAAATTAAATTAGGAGGGAAAGATATTTAAACATTGTTAAGGGGGGTGCAAATACATATGTATATGTTACATTTGTGAGCGCTGCTTGCTGTAATCAGAGTTCTCAAAAGTCTTGGGTTATCATTGTTCAATTTGCAAACTTCAACTTGTATGTCTATTGCAGTGCTGGGTTTAGTTTGCTTTCCAGTGTTTGACTTCTGTTTTTGTTGTTACTGTCCTCTATATTAATAGTATGCAATCAAAGACAACCTTCTCTGTATTTTTATTTGTAGATACATGCCACATCTTTTTTTAAAAAAAAATATTGGCTGATGGCATAGATTATTATTATTATTATTATTATTATTATTATTATTATTATTATTATTATTATTATTATTATTATTATTATTATTATTATTATTATTATTATTATTATTATTATTATTATTATTATTATTATTATTATTATTATTATTATTATTATTATTATTATTATTATTATCACTACTACTATTACTACTACTACTACTACTACTACTACTACTACTATTACTACTACTACTTGTTTAATTTTTCTTTTTACTTTTGCAGTTGGAATATACATATTCACTTTTTATAAATGGTATGCATTTATAATAGTACCAAAATTTTAGTTTAAGTTGCAACATTTACTAAGCTAACTTATTACCAGATGGTGGTATATAAAATTAAACCAACAATTTGTGTAAGAAAACAAATATAAAAAAACTGCACATATGTAAAATTTATTCACATCTTTGTTCTGTAAAAAAATACTTAAACAAACGTGCTTACAGTTATACATATATATTATCAAATAGGTCATATTATAATGCTATCTTTTAAAATATTAATGATTTTCAGTATGATAGTATATTGTATAGTAGATCTTATTAAATTGTTAGGCAAAATAATTCATATAACAAATATTAAATTTTTTTTTATTTAACTGCAAAAGTGAATAAATTAAATATAATAATAATAAATTCGATGAATTTTCTATTACTATTTACAGTTTCTTCTTGTCATCGTAAAAACAACGTTAGTACAATTACTTAGAGTTTTCTTTTAATTACACGGTTTTATTATACTCAATTACATATCATTAGTCTGAATTATTGTACAAATTACAGCATTTATATAACTTTTTAGAACTTGTGAAATGTTTTAACTTTATATTATAGTAAAATGAAATATTAGAGATAGACAGAAGAGCGTAAAAGAAATATATTTTAGATAATTATTTCTAAAGATTTATTTAACATTCTAAGAGCGAAAGAAAAAGCAAAACAAAAACAAAAACAAAACAATTGTGTTAAATATTGCAGCAATATTCGTTTATAATTTAAAGAGTTTAATCCGTAAATATCACATAATCATGCATTTATATTCTGGTGTCGAATTACTTTATATAATAAAAAAATAATGAAATTGTTTATGGCTCCGAATTCATAAATAATAACAGATTTGGAATAAGATCGTGAAATTATATTGAAATTAGTTTTGTAATTCATATTAATAATTGTCACATCCATAATTTTAATTATCTTGTACATTGTTGGAATAGTTTTGGGGTCTAACATGATATCTACTATTTTTGAAATTTGTATATATATATAATGAACAAGTTTTGCAGAGTATCCCCAAACCCAGACTGGTTTCTGCTACTGGCTTCCTCAGTGAGGTGCTAGAAATACTGAAGCATTAGATTAAAAATACAGGTCAAGTCCAGCACTTTATCTAATGTATAACTATTAAGTAAAAAATCTGAAATTTTCAGACATCTATGTCATTCAATCTAGCTCTTTGACTTAAATATCCATATGCGACTGAGCCAAGTTCAGATACGCCATATATTAATATGTTTAGCAATATAAAATCACCAAAGCCTTAATAAAAAATAAAATGTCAAATAAATCAAGTCATATGTCACATGATCTAATTTAACAAGCTTGTATTACATATATTATATAATGAGCTTGCAAATAAGCTCTTAACAAGCTTTGCAGAATATCCCTAACCCTAGATCAATTTCTCACTGAAGAATCCAGTAGAAGAAACTGGTCTGGGATTGGGGATTTTTTGCAATGCTTGTTAACAGCTTATTTGTAAGCTCATTATATAATATTTGTAATACAAGCTTATTAAATGAGGTCATGTGACATATGACTTGATTTTTTTGTAATTTTATTTTTTTCTATTAAGGCTATGGTGATTTTATATTGCTAAATCTATTAATATATGGTGTATCTGAACTTGGTTCAGTCCCATATGGTTTTTAAGTTAGATAGCTGAATTGAAGACATATAGTTGTTAGAAAATTTCAGATTTTTTACTTAATAGTTATATATTAGATACAGTGATGGGCTTGGCCTGGTATTTTAATGCAATGCTTCTATATCCTAGCACCTCACTGAGGAACCAGTAGCAGAAACTATACTGGGGTAGGGGATATTCTGCAAAGCTTATTAAGAGCTCATTTGCAAGCTCATTATATAATATTTGTAATACAAACTTGTTAAATTAGATCATGTGACATATGATTTATTTGTAATATATATACATATTTTCAGACATTTTGTCAGCACTGCGCAAAAGCATTAAACTCTGAAAGTTTGGAGTAGAAATGATGTTAGTGGTTATTGGATAGCTTTAATATATATTCAAATCATTTAACTATAATAATGTTGAACAGTAAAATTCTAAGTTTAGCTGTGGCCATACTTAATTTCAGCACTGTCAATCTGGCTTGTAAATTTTTTGAATACACTCTAGCTACTGTTATTTTTAATATGACTCCATGTTTGATAAATTTTGAATGCAATTAAATATTTTTACATATATTTTATAATTAATTTATATGTAAAATTATAAATATTTAAACCTTCTAATAATGAATATAAAAAGATTTAAAATTAATGTTTTGAAGTTGTGAAAATAAGTATCTAATTGAACACCTTATTGATAACAAAGGCACACATTATTATTGGCTTCGCATGCCTATTCAAAATATTAGAAAAATGAAATTAAATATTAGAATTTTATGTTATTAAAAATGATATATTTAGAATTAGTTATTATCAAAGAAACAAAAAAAATCTAAAAGTCAATAAATTATTAATTTAACCTGTAATGTCTGTTACTGTGGTGATTTTTGGTTCTTGTAACTTACTTTTTATACATTCTAAGAATGTTTTGTTTTAAAAAATGAAAACTTTTCAAAGAGAACCCTTACCCAATAGTGACATCAATTTTGGTTTAGTAATTTTTTTTACAATAATATTGTGTCATAATCATTAACAATTAATGAAAAATTACATTCTTTGTGTCATTTAGTCACAGCATTAAACAATCTAAGACATCAGCCAATCCCAAATTGCCACCCCTTCATAATTTGTCAGAATAATAGAAGCTGTTGTCAATCACACAGAAAGTCCCATAACAGTCCATATAATGCTGATAAATTTTGGATTTCTTTAAATAATACATTTAAAATGGAAGCTTCATAAAAAGAAATGCTGCATCTTGTCCTACACTGTAGTTTAACATAAACAATGCTTTACAACAATGTAAAAAATAGCTATTGCAATGCTGTCTCTCTGTCCAAAATGCCCAATATGATAGCATGATCACAGTTCAGTTTGAACACTCAAAATAATACTCAAATATTCACAAACTATTACTTGAATCAATTTAAAATAAAAATTGAATATGTCCATGCTGTGTGAATTTTTTTTCTTTTATGCATATTGTATAATTTATTTTCCTAAAAAATAATTTAGCCTGTAAGGAAACATGATATGACTCTTGCTTTATAGAAATTTAAATAGTAGTGCTGCAAAACTTACACATTATTATGTAGCATTTTAAGAGCTAAATTTCAGTAAATATATTCAACAATATTTTTTTGTATTTAGTATGCTTTGTGATAGCTCAGAATAGCATTGGTTATGATATTCACCAATCATAAAGGACTTTATACAGAAATTGGAACAGTTTGCATGCTGTCAATTTTATTAAAATTTTAGGATAAATAATTTTAAATGAAAATTAATAAATACATTTCAGTTTTTAGTTTTTTTCTATGTCAGAGGCAATCCACAATAAAAGAAAGCTTTAGTCCAAATATCAATTGCAGAACTCAAATTGCACAAAATGGTGGCATTTGATCAACCTTTCCCATATAGAAATAATTTTGAATTTTTTTTTTTTACATTTCAATGTTGATTTTGATAATTTGCTTGTTAAGGACATATAATATATATATATATATATATATATAAATATATATATATATATATATATATATATATATATATATTTTATATATATATATATATATATATATATATATATATAATTAATCCCAGTGCATAACACTATACTGAAATAAATATACAATTATTAAATCATCCCACATGATTAAGAAATCCAGTACTGACCTCTGTGAACTAATATATAAATACATTAGAGTTTGTCTTTCAACATAGCCATCTCAAAGTGATACCACTTTGAACTCTATGCTAATAGATCTTAAATATTGAAATACAAACTAATTCAAACGAAGAACTTGAAATTTTAACAAGAAACTTTTTGCTACATACAAACATGTTTCACTATTATTTTGTAAACACAAACTAAACATTAGTAATTTTAATCTTTAAACCACCTAACACAAATGTATAGAAAATTATCCCAGTGCATAACGCTATACTAAAATAAATCTACAAATATTAAATCACACCGCATGGTTAAGAAATCCAATACCACCCTCTGTGAATATTTGTATATTTATTTCAGTATACTGTTATGCACTGGGATTATTTTCTATACATTTGTGTTAGATGATTTAAAGATTAATATTAATAATATTTAGTTTGTCTTTATATAATAATAGTAAAACATGTTTGTTTGTAGCAAAAAGTTGAAATTGTTACTTGTTAAAATTTCAAGTTCTTTGTTTGAATTAATTTATATTTCAATATTGAAGAGCTAATAGTGTACAGTTCAAAGTGATATCATTTTCAGTTGGCTATTTTAAAATACAAATTATAATGTATTTCCCACATGTGAGATGGATGGATGAAATAAGAAATTTTGCAGGGGTGATGTGGAGAAAAGAAGCTAAAGATCGGAAAAGATGGATTGAACTTGGAGAGACCTTCATCCTGCAGTGGATTGATAATGGTTGATGATGATGATGATATATTAGTTTACATAGGGCAGTACTAGATTTCTTAATCATGTTGGGTGATTTAATATTTCTATATTTATAATTATATTCTGTTTTTGGACGATTTAAACTTACATTCAAATTGGGTGAGGGGGAATGAAAAAATAAAATAATGTCATGTTAGCCACAAGATATGTTTGTTATGTTAAAACTATCTTAAACAAATTACTATTTTTTAAATATTTTTATTTTTTTTAATTAAATAAAACAATTTTTAACAAAATTATTATTAACATTATTTTGACTAACGTTCTATCCAAACTAAAGCTACAAATATGTAAAACTAAAGTTTGCAAAGTTAGCTTCAGTATAATTACATTAATTGCCCACAAATGGTCAACTTTTTTCAAAAGGCAATTGAAAATGGCTAATATGTAATATATTGCTCTACTTTGAAATTAAAATTTGAGCCCATTGACTTCTTTCAAACATTTCCATATTTTTATTTATTAAAGTATTTTGTATTTCATAGTTAAACAATCATATTTGTACTAATTATTAATAAAATATATTAAGAAATTCCAACCATTTAGTTGATCAGTAATCAAAAATTCATAAATTTAGAGTCATTTGTATTCATGATATTTCGTTATGCTGGTAATAAAAAATTCAATGTCTAAAATATATCAGTAATGATTATATAATTAATTGCATGTCCTTGAATTTCTTGCTAGAGATATCATGATAAATATGGCAGATTAATATCCTTATTTGCTGTCCTAAAATATAATGTATCCATTTTGTATAGAAGTGAGAAAATTCAGAAAACAATTCTATAAAATGGTATTCACTTATCCAATGTCACAATTTCAGCATTTGTTCTACATCAAATCCAATAATGTTTACTGACAATATGTAATGATACCCACTCAATAATAATTGATGTAAAATTGATAAATCTATTTTTAGCAGGGATTTTACCTTGCATATAAAAAACACTTGTCAATAATTTTGTTAAATAAATGCAAAAAAAAAAACCACACACACAAAAACAAACAAACAAAAAACAAACGAAGTATTATATATGTCATAGTTAATATGGATAAAACAAGCTTTATAGTATAATAATACAAATAAGAAATTTAATAACATAAGTGCAGATATAATATCTTGATTTTCTGGTGCCTGAACAATGTATAATTCTGTTTCGGAAAAAATTCATAAACAATGTCTAATTAAAAATAATGTTACCCAAACTGTATTTTGTTAAGAACTTTTATATTTTGAAAAATATTTATTTTATGGAAGGCAATAACACAAATCATAGATTTAGTTTATTATAATGTTTCATCCAATATCGAACATACAGGCTATATATGTATACCTAAACAAACAATGTAATATGTAGGGTATTTTCAGCCCAGACTTTTATACGATCCTCAACTCTCCACACGAATGTTCCATCATCAGATTTTCAATAGGATAGATGGCTGAAGAGTTGGAGGGTGGAGTAGATTGAAGCCTGTCCATAAACAGTATGACGATTGGCTATCCTAATATAATTCTGAGCACTTATTGTGTATATATATATATATATATATATATATATATATATATATATATATATATATATATATATGATAACTTGGACCAACTGACGAGTGCTGGTTTCACATGAAATACATATATTGGTGATTATTTATCTTTTAGAGATATATGTGATCAAGTGTATTAGTGTTATGAGATAGTGTAGGGAGTGAGGGTCATGTGAAAGTCTGAACTCAAAATACCCTATACAATGTTGTATTATAATATATTTAATCATATATAAATATTAAAAAAATAGGAGTTACTAAATTAATTATGATGATACCAACTATTTATAATAAAAACGAGTGCAGTAAATAAAAAAAAATGTATTGCCTAACAAAAAGTCAAACAGCCTTCCAAACATTATTACAATAGCTATGTTTAAAATAACCAATTTATTCCTTATTAATGCAATATTATACAACATATTTTTTTTTAAACCATAACACTGCTACTTATATAAATTAGATTTTATAGATAGGATAGATGATAAAATACTTAAGAAAATTGTCAAAAATTAATTTCCAACATTTTTTAAATACAAGTGTTGAATACGACAACACAATAAAAATTCACTTAAAATATAAGATTGTCAAAAGAAATATGTTATTGTTTAAAATTGATAAATATTTATATTCACTTTTTATCAACACCATTTTTTTTATCCAAACATTTTTTTATGTTTTTCTGTAGTTAAAACATGTTTACTCTTTTTTCTCTCTCTTTTTTTTAGGTGTCATAGCATCGGCCCGGACGCGAACCCGCAACCCGGGCAACTGCTTGTAAGGCAGTCACGCTGACCTCTCGACCACCAATGCAAGACTCTTTTTATCTTTCAACACAAAATCTTATCATCAATAACAATATCTTTGGTACTCATATTATAAATTGAATTGTAATAATACCTGTACAATGTATTTTGCGTTTTCAAAGAGTCTATTGTAAACCGTTTTTATGTTAAACTAATACATCATTTCTCAATGTGTTGAAAACATGTTTTATAAAACATAACTCTTTTAAGAAATATTTTCTTAATACTTGAACTAGACTTTTCCATACTTCATTTACTTTTTTAGAATATGGAGTAGGAAATTTTCTTGAATTCTTGTTTTATAGTGTTAAATAACATTATGGTATCAGATCCTATTCTGTGCATCATTTTATAAAAAAATGCATACCATATTTGGCTATAACAAAAAGAAATATGTTTTCAGATTCCTTGTTATTGAATAATGTTTTCAGAATTTAAAACAGGCAAAACACTCTATACATATTGCTGCTCAGTGCAACCCATAGTAATCAATGAATGCCAGAAGACTTTTGCATAAAATCTCCATCTAGTGTCTACTCATCCAATATTCTCAGACTAGTTTCTAGCTTGTAATCTTCATCAGTGAGGTGCCTTGGATCTGAGAGCACTGCACCTAGATCTTAGGATCTAATGCAATCCTCCATCAGCCACCTTTATCTCTACTTAACTACAAAATTATAAGACTTAAATTGAAAACACTATAATATTTTCAATCCAAATGCACCAGTTTATAAAGTCATATATTCTGAACTCAGTTCAGTACCTATACATTTTGGTGTATTCGGTTCTTTAACAACCATAGCCACCTCTATCCTATTAGGCAGGATTGGTTTTAAGCCTATAAACATTATATGAACACCATTTCTTATACTTGCTCTTAATTGTTATTTAAACAGGCAAAACTCTATACATATTGCCACTCAGTGCAAGCCAGAGTATTCAATGGATTCCAGAAGGCTTGTGCATATGGGATTTTAAGCACAAGCCTTCTGGCATCCATTGATTACTCTGGTTTGCACTGAGCAGCAATATGTATAGAGAGTTTTGCCTGTTTTAATAACAGTTAGGAGCATGCATAAGAAATTGTGATTATGTGATGTTTATTGGCTTAAAACCAATCCTGTCCAATAGGACAGTGGTGGCTATGAATATTAAAAAACCAAAGCCACCAAAATGTATAGGTACTGAACTGAGTTAAGATCTATATGTCTATATAAGCTATTGAGTTTGGGTTGAAAATATTATAGTGTTTTCAATTTAAGACTCATAGTTTTATAGTTAAGTAAAAATAAAAAGTAGTTGATGGAGAGTTGCATTAGATCATAAGGTTTAGGTGCAGTGCTCTCAAATCCAAGGTTCTTCATTGACGAAGGCCACAAGTCAGAAATTAGTCTGGGGATATTGGAGGAGTAGGCACTAGATGGGATTTTATGCTCAAGACTTCTGGCATCCATTGTTTACTCAGTCTTTCACTGAGTGGCAATACATATAGAGAGTTTTGCCTGTTTTAATAAGATATGAGCAAGCATAAGAAATGGTGAGCAGGTGAAATTTGAGAACATGTATGCAAACTCACAAAGTATGAATGAAGTGATTTGTAAAAAAGGATAATGCATTATATTTCTGTCATCAAAGCAAGCCATATTTTTTTGAATAACTGAATAGGTTTTTATATTAAATATTAAATCATTTACAATATTATTTTAAGTTTTAAATGTTCCACACAAATTGTAAATGGGTAATATATAAATATTAAAGTTGTATTATAAATATTAGAGTCGTATTATAATGTCAACATCAATAGGTATAAAAATTGAAGATATACTTACAGATTAAATAACATGTGCATGACAACTAATTCCTAATAGATTCTCTTCAACAACTCTTTTCATTTTATAGGTAAATTCCTCCACTTGCAATATCCAAACTGTACATTCATGGTATCTGCTGATAATGTCACGATTTTTAAACTAAGATTAATTTCACTGATGACTCATACAATAAATGTTTTGACAAAATTTTTGTAGTTTCTTCCTTGATGCACTGCAATTTAAGATCTTTGAAAAAATGCTATTGCTGATATAAAAATGCCTTATTAATATTTGGTGTAATTTTGTTTCCTTGTTTTTTGATGCATCTGATAAAATAAGGATAAGTGATACATTCTGAAAATCTTATGACATATTTTCATGACAATAAATTTTAAATATCAAAATTATTACTGATTCACATTTAATTCTTGCACAATAACATTAAGGATTATAATTTTTTTCTATAGTTTATTAATATAATTTATAGATCTAAACTTATAGTTATGGATGGTAGTAAGAAAAGCAAAAGTACTTTTCATAATTGTTAGTGGTTTTTCAGCCAATCCAAAACATGGTAGTTTGAAAATTCTATTATTATCAATATTAATGCTACCATTGGAATATTTTGTTTATGTTATTTGTATTGATATACTTTGTTGTGGTGACATTCCAGTCATTGCAATAGAAAACAGCACTCGACAAAATATAAATTTCACAAACGAATCTTTGTTTTTTCTAATATTCATATAAAACTAAACATTTTCTTTAAATTGACATTAAAGTTATTTTTTCATCTTTTTGAACTCTCCATTCTTAATTCTAAAAAATAGTACTAAATATTTTTTAATTAATGATTTAAAAAATAATCTGAAATATATCTATATTTAAAATAACTATTTATTACAAATACCAAACATGCACAAACTAATTGCATTAAATGAGAAGCCTTTCTATTGGTACAAATTATTATTCATCTACTGAATTCAAGTTCTAAAGTTTTGATTGGTCGATTACAGAATAAGCAGTAAAATATATTTGTCTTTTAATATTATTTTCATTTTAGTTTTATTTATAAAAGGCAAATTAATAATTTGTCAGATTATAAAAGTGAATGAAATTTTTTTTTCAAATAAATTTCTATTTATAATTATAAAAATAATCTACAGTGGAAACATAAAACAAATGTGTCATAATCTATTAAAAAATGCAGCCTACATCATTTATTTCTTTTTCAATTTATGTTCATGGGAAAAATAAATAATTTATTAAAATCTTAACTATTCTTGTAAAATAATTATATTTTAAGCTTTTTTTATCAAAATAATTTATAATATGTAAAACAATATGAAAAAATACTATAAAAGATACATTCTCATTTTGAAAATCAAGCCAAAGAATTTAGATCTGTTAAAATCATTAACAAGTGCTCCCTTTTATTGAAAATGAGAAACAACCAATCAGCACCTTTGAAAGTTCACCATCTCCCATTCTTATATCTTTAAATTTAAATATTATTGATTTTTTACTTGTAAAATCTTATGATATTTTTTTAGCTTTAAAATGACCATAAATTCACTACAATAATGTAAAAGTTGCTAGTTTTAGAGTGACTTGAAGCCACGAACAAAAATTTTCATTTGATGCACCAGTAAGGTTAAGATTTTAACTGTCCACATATTATAAGCATTTCTAGAAATATGTCCAGACCTACTCCACTTTAGTCTGTGAATTTTTTCAATTATAAGTAACACCTGTTTATGCTCTTAGTCATATATTGAATTTTCAATCTCTTCTGGTTACTCTTCACATGCATTTCTTCTTTCTTCTTCGATTGGCCTGGAATCTCTTTATTGCTCTTCTACTAAGTGTCCAACTATCAGATCCATAACTAAGAACTGGTAAAACACATATATTAAAACATTTTCTTTTCAAACATATAGGGAAGTTACTTTTAATATTAAGTTATTGCAGCCCAAAACACACCAACCATATAGTTTCTTAACTTTAAAATCCATATATAATTAATCAGCTACCCAATTGAACAGTAACCCATGAAACTTGTTTAAATTTAACAGTACAACTCATATTCTAATTAGTCCTTCACTACTTGCATCTAATTCTTTATATATATATATATATATATATATATATATATATATATATATATATATATATATATATATATATATATATATGATTATCACCATTTTACTGTGTATTTTTTTTTCTTTCTGATGAAAACCAGTCCTCTGGTTGAAATATAATATTATTTATTGGATTTATAAGTCTTTTTTTGTTTATATATATATATAATATTATGATTCGATGTCTGTATTGTTAAAGCAATATACGTAATTATATAACTGAATATTTGTAAATACAGTAACTAAATAATTAAAAATTTTTATCCACTTAGGAGCACTTTCGATTATCCCAGTAATCTGGGTGGATGACTTATGTGACCAAGTCGAAACGTCGGAATATCAATAATTAAAATTTTTTTAACACGGATGAACCCGCAAAATATGTCTTTTATATATGCAACTCGTAAAAATCTTCGTTTCAACATATATATATATATAAGATAAAAAATATATGTATATATGTAATCGGTATTATACACCTAAATTAATATATACGATGTAGCCACATAGTTCATCAGTAAATATTATGCTAAAAGTTTTAATTTTTACCAATGCTATTAATTAATAGAGATAGAACATTTGTTTTCATAGGATTTATGGGATATACTTATTTTTAAATACAGTTTAACAATGATTAAGTATAATTACTTAAACAAATTGTAATATAGATATTAAAGAATTTAAAAACTCTTTCTTTTTTAAAAGAAGCCATTTAAATTAATATTATGCATAACCAATTTAAAACCTAAACTAAATCTATTGTTAACAAAGAATGATCATGTAATCAGCAATAATGTGAAAAGTTTGAAAAAATGTAGGAATACATGAACTTGTATTAAGTAATGCAGTGGAGTAGTATTAAATTTAAATTATCAATAAAAAAAAGAAGAAATTAAAATGGCTGTTGTAAAGACCCTAAGAAATTACAAAGCAATACAATCAAGTTAAAGGAGCTACTTTTGGAGTACTGGAATACAAAACTATTAAAAGGACTGTGATTGGACACTCTTCTTAAATGTTTGTTAAATGTAGAATGGAAATTAAAGTAGGGATTGAGTTAAAACATATATAAAATAGAATTATAAAATCCACTACTATAAAATCATGCTTTCATTGGATTGGGTATGTGAAATGATTAAGTAATGCAAATTTTATAATGAAATTGAGCAGTGCCTTCTGAAACATCACATGATCCCCATTTCCTATCCTTACACAAGTTGTTGAACAGTGACAACTTCTCCAAATGGTAGTGCCAACCACTGCCAGCCACAGTAATCAATTGATGCAAGAACGTTCCCCAGACTAGTAGCCACTAGAAAGGGATTTTATGCTCAAATTTTCTTGTATCCATTCATTACTGTGGCTTGCACTAAGTGACACTACTGCATAGAGAGTAGATTGCAGTTTATGGATAATAAGAAAATAGCCAAAATAGTATTCAATTGGGTTATGAGTAAAGGGCAGGGAACAAGATGGAGGAGAATAGTGGTATGGAATGAAAAAGATATGGATAAAGAATTTATGTCAATATAATTATACAAAAGATGGAAATGTTGAGTGTTATAGTTGCAATGAATGGGATAGAAAAATAGATGCATTAATAAATAAAAGGAAATTGGAAAGATGGAAAACTAGTATAAAGACTAAAAAGAGTTTAAATATATATAAAAGTAAACAGAATATTGGGTGTATCTTAATTTATGATTACAGCAAGAAAAGTAGTTTACTGTTTAAGGCTCAAACAGGATCTTTAGCAACAAGAGAATATATCCAAAAAAGGAAAAAAAAATGTAGGAAATTCAGTGTGCAATGTAAATGTTTGGAAGTAGAAAGGGAACAAATAATGAAGTTGTGGGAAAATAAATATAAACAAAGGGATTCTATGAAAGGTGAGTTTAGGGTTTTTATCCTGGTTTAGAAAAAAGATGAGGAAGATTTAGATATAATGACCATAAAATTGACAAAGATTATGTTGTAGAAATGAGATGGAGCAAGATAGAGAAGAATATGGGAAAAATTAGGGTAGGGAATAAAAAGGGAAGATAAAGTGGCTAACAGGTTTCTCTGGGCATGATAGTTGAGAGATTCCTGACTCCGATAAAGGAGAAATCACAGCACATCTCATCTCATCATCACCTCATCGTTTTCTTCTGGAAAAGACAGATTTTATTTGGTATGACGATTGTCGTGCATCATTGATTGTTTTTATTGGAATCATAAGGCTGAAAATAAAACTTAATGGAAAGCTACATTTATGTCAGGTATTGATGTCTTTAAAAAAGAACAAAATCCTGCCAAGAAAGTTCAAATAAAGTATGCAAAATATTAAATAATTATGAAGATTGGACTAAATTTCCTCTACTTTTTTATGATTCATGCATTGGTTTAAGTAAATATAGCAAAAATAATTTCTAGAATATTATTTGCCTTATTATCACCCCCCCCCCTCATTTTTAGAGTTGAATTGACCGTATTGGCCTACGGGTGCATGGAGGTGATTATAATCACGTGAAAAGATGAAAGGCAGATTAAATGAATTTATTTGCTTAATAAATTATCATTTAAAATTAGTTTGTTTAAAACCTTAGGTTGGCTTGAAATTCAAATGACCCCCCCCCCTTCAAAAAAAAAAGAACTGTTATTCTTTTATCGATTTTTGAGGTTGTTTAATATTTATGTAAATGAAATAATTTGTGTGGTGTTCTGTTTATGTTATATTCATAAATGTTTGATGATGTATTAAATGATCTAAAAATCGATTCTTTTTGTAATAAAATAGTATTTCACATTATTTATTTGTTTAGATTTCAGCAACTAACAGTTGTTTTAAACTACTAAATATTGCTTATTCCTCCAGTAAAGTTCAGTATTTGTAGAAATGCTTTAGATATGATTTTGTTATAAAAATATTATATATTTACACACACACATATATGAATATATATATATAACCACAAATAAAACTTACATTAAATTATTAATTTTCGGATTTATAATTCATAACAGCATTTACTGGTTTTGTATTTTCTCCGAAAGATAAATTTAAAAATCATCACACATTTTATTTTATCAAAACTACAGAATAAAATGAAATTGTATATGGCTTCGTGAGTTTTGCATTTACAGGAATTTTATCGTCTAATAAAACAAATCTTTTCAATTTCACATGTAAATCTGATAAATGGAAGAGAAAAAAAAACAGTTGTTGTTTCAGGCCTAACTACATTATTAATAGCTTAAAAGAAAATAGAAAATTAGTTTTTAAGTGAACAAAAATATTAACTGTTTTAGCAATACATTAAAAAATGAATATATATATATATGGTTAGATAAATATAATATTATAACAACTCAATTGGTAAACAATGGGAGATTAATATAATACTGTATTATTACCAGTCGAAGCAGTCAAGTGGATTTCGATTTTTGATGGTTCTGGGAATCACATATGTCTACAAACTTTTATTTATTCAGTGATTTAAGCTAAACAAAAGCATATATTTAAAGTTATGATTAAATATTGTTCACGAATAGCCTCAATAATGGATTTTCACAACTTATAAAACATTCTAAAATCAGAATAGTCTCTGGCACAAAAAAAAAAAAAACAATATAATAGAATCAGTCAATCGAATATTGTTTTCTATATGATAATAGTGTTGTCTACAGATCACACAGATTATATGAGATAGTTCATTTACGAACAGTAATTCCTTGATCGGAAATTACTTTTTCATTATTTTCTAGCCAGTATATTATTTATTGAAGCCCACAGGTATTCCTAAATTAGTAGCAATAACTTTCTAATGATATAATTATAGGAGATTTGAACCAGACATTCAAGCTCTCTTCATCTATTCAATCTATCTCATTCAATTGATACATATGACCACACACATGTGATAAAGATAGGTGATTTCCAATATACATATTTCATGATGAACCAGTTATCATCAGTTGGTCTAGATCATCATTTCCCACATATATATATAAAACGAGCTCGCTATATATATATATATATATATATAAAACGAGCTCGCAAATAAGCTCTTAACAAGCTTTGCAGAATATCCCTAACTCCTGACAGATTTCTGCTACTAGCTTCCTCAGTGTGGTTCTAGGATATTCAAGCATTATATATTTCATGATGTGTGTGGTCATGTGTATTGGTTGTATGAGATAGATTGGATAGCTTATAGGAACATCAAAGTCTAGGTTTAAATCCCCTATAATTACACCTAAATGCCAGGGATATAAAGTATACCTGTATTTAATTATTTCTATTGATAAATAAATATTGGATCTTTCACAAAACCAACATGAACTAGAAATGATGTTTTTTTTATGAAAGCAAAACAAATAAACAAATATCTTCAATTCACAGCCTTTCTAGTGATAAATATAATTAACTATTGAATGGGATTGTTAAAGTAAATACCTTTATTTAATGTTTGAAAATTTTATGTTGGTTTATTGCAATTGTTCATATCAGCTGATTTGACATTATTTCTCAGCTTTATATAATATGCATACAATATAACCACCCATCTTTTTTCTTGTTACCGTTTGTATTTTGCCAATCAACTTTCAAGATCCTTATACACTTTTCTTTTGCAATACTCCATTTCTTAAAAGGACTACATTAAGATAACTTCAACCAGATCATTTGTGCTTCAAAAACAAATTCAGTTTCTGACTGATCAAATCCCTATTTGTTTTCTGTGGTATTTTCAAAATTTTTGGTAAGTAGTATAAATAAATCTTTAAATATTTATATTATCACTTTCTTAGCTATCCAACATTCACACACACAAACTTATATATATATATATATATATATATATATATATATAAAATTTGATGTATGTATTTCTTCAAAGCAACATATGTAATTATATAATAGTATATATATATTCAAAGCAACATATGTAATTATATAATAGTATATATATAAATACAGTAATCAGATATATTTTAAAAGTTTTATTGACTTAGCAGCATTTTCGACTATCATCGTAGTCTTTGTCAATTAAAACTTTGAAAATCTAACCTTCCCATAATTCTATGATCTTAACGTTTGCTGCCTACCTATTAATTAAGTCATGTTTGTATTTGTATATTAGCATAGATTCTTTTATTTTTCTTTTGTTGTTATTTTTTTCAATTTGCAATATTTTAACATTATTGTAATTGAAGTTAAAACCATAAAGACATGAATTATTATGGTTGTGAAAAATGGAAGCTGAAATATTATTATCTATTTTGCAATTCTGATTTCATTTCTGAACACTTTTTAACAACAGAAAGGGCTCTTTAGTTCTTTTTTCCAATGTACATCTCAATTCACTTATATATCCATGGCCACACCTACATATCCATATATAAATGATACAATTTTTATTTATAAATGAGGTTTTATCTTTAGAATTATTTATTAATTTGTTTAATGTAGAAAGTGTTTAAAATGCAATATCACATATATCTTTATAAATCTTTCATCAAAAAATACTTGATCATTCAAAATATATGGTATTGATATCCATAGTTTTTTGTTAGCAAGGAGATCAATATTATTATTAAATTTTTTATTCTTATATCTCATATTAAAATCCCTAATAACATTATATATATAATTATAATTGTAGCCAACATTTAACAATTCATTCAAATATATTTCACTATTTTTGCCATTATCTGATGAATATTTGCAAAGACAATTATTTCTAAATAAGAAAGAGCTCAAACCTGCCACTTTATGTGACATTGGCACTCTTGATACATATTCTACATATGAAGAAAGCATTCTAAAATGGAATGTTATCAAAAAATGTTATTATATATTATCGATATGTTGATGACGTTTTTCTATATAGTAGGCCAAATATGATTAAAGATTTGTTCAAAGAATTAAATAACTTAAATGGCTTGATATAGATAACAACAGATGAAAATTTAATGTGTGTTGTATGCAGGATTACTGCATGACCATTAAACCAATAGTAAAAAGAGGTTATAGTCCACATAAATCAAGAGAGCCAATGTCACATTAATGAATAGGTATGTGTAGATTTTAATGAATTAGAATAATATATAGTTTCAGAATGTGCTCTAACAGGTGAAGAAAATAAAGAAATAAAAAAATAAAAAATAAAAATTTGAAAGTTATTTTAGTTATAGGAGAAAAAGTGCTGAGTGTTTTTTAAAAGATAAAATTAGTTAAAAAATTAAAAATTAAGAGGAAATAAAATTATAAGGATATTATGTTAATATTATTGTTATTGATTAATGCATAATATACAAGTAATTAAAATAGAAGTTATTTTAAGTCATACATCTTTTAAAATCATGATTAAATATTTACATGCCCCTTTCTTTGAATGGCAACAACAATAATAACACAACAAAGTATAACATGTGTTTCTTTATAAGTTTTTCACTTGACTTCAGAGTCATTCATAATCCTATGATTAGTTAATCAGATCAATTGAGATATGTTCATGACTGCAATAAGTGCAAGGTCAATAATATAATCAAAATATTAATAATAGTATTCTATTGAAATCAGATAGTTTAAAATCATAGGTATGTTTTCAAGAACAAGACCAACTTTAAACTTGTAACCAAAAAGAATTAAATAAGTATCAATATTCTTCTCATACTATGTAAGCAACTTTTCCCACTTTTTTAAATATAACGTAGTAATTCTAAATTATGTTCCCTTTTGAAATATTAAGTAAGAACTTCACAAGTTACAAGGTCCTCAGTTATGGTCTAAGAGATTAATATATTCAACTGCATTACACTGAATTCTGAGAGTCTCTTAATAAGTCATCATCAAACTACAATGCTCCTAATACAAGTTCCCATAATTGATATATGATTTTGAGTTATATGTATATAACTTCACACATATGATGTCAAAAGTACTAATAAAATGATTTACCCTTTCAAATGTATCTTGATATTAAATAAACATGTTTCACCTTTAATTATAAGTTACATATCAAAATAAATTAATGAAACTTCAATGATATATTAATAATGTGTTTACATGTGTATATAAGCAATGGAATATTAATAATATGGTTATATGTGTATATAAGTTTTTTCCAAAGAGAGACATTAATAAATTAATGCTCATCATTTAATAAAACATCACACTCCTTTGTTAATTCATAATTCAAATCTTTTACAATAGAAAGAAACAATCTCTCTCTCTCTCCCAAAAAAATATATATATATATATATATATATATATATATATATATATATATATATATATATATATATATATATATTATAAAAATAATCATTATCATAAATAGCTGTGCTTATTTTATATTATTTAATCTTGGTGTTTGGTGATGTATTATTATTATTATTATTATTATTATTATTATTATTATTATTATTATTATTATTATTATTATTATTATTATTATTATTATTATTATTATTATTATTATTATTATTATTATTATTATTATTATTATTATTATTATTATTATTATTATTATTATTAATATTGTTGTTGTTGTTATTAATATTGTTGTTGTTATTCTTCTTCTTATTATTATTATTCCTGAGTTGTTTGATAATGCTCCTTTTGATATTTCTTCATTATCACACAAAGCATATAGGATGTTGCAAATCTTTAATTTTTTGAATTTAAAACAGCATAATTCCCATTTAAATTCTTATAATCGAATACTTGATTATGTTCTGAGTAACTTATGTGAGATTAAATGTTTTTGTGTTTCATCTCTTAATTTTTCTATAGATTTACATCACCCACCTATTGAATTTTTTGTTAAAATAAATTATTTTAAGTGGCATGTTCCTTTAAATATTAAAAGATCTTATAAAAAGGGGGATTATATGGGTCTGTGTAAGACAAATTCTAATTTTGATTGGAGCCCATTATATTCCTCAACAGATGCTAATTATAATATGTACTTTTTTAATCAAGTATTTAATGATCTAATTGATTTTTATATACCAAAAAAACGTGACTCTCACAATTATTATTTCCTTTTTTGGTTCTCAGATAAACTTAAAAAAATTATTAGAAGGAAATTGCATCCTCAAAAGCAGTACATTAAAACACAAAATATACTTTTTTACAATAATTTTATTAATTATAGAAGATCGATTAAAGCTATTCAGAAAATTGAATATCAAAACTATATTAAAAATATCGAGCTCAATTTGTCAGATAATCCAAAGAATTTTGGTATTTTATTAAAACTTTTGGCATTACCAAAAGAAAATCTTAAATGGATTATAATTCATCTTTATGTGCTGATGAGTTTTCAGTTCACTTTTCTGAATTATTTGGTAATTCTCAACTGTCTGGGTTTAATTTACCAAGGGATGTTTTAATGATAGCATTTCTATAGATTGTTTCAACAATAGTGATATTATATCAGCTGTCAAAGAACTCAAAACACATTCAAATATAGGTTATGACAATATACCTTCTTTCATTTATAAAGGTTGTGTAGAATATACTGCTGTTCCTTTATGTCATATTCTTAATTGTTCCATTAAAAATTGTATTTTTTCTAACTCTCTACAACTTGCCAAAGTTATACCTATTTTAAAAATGGTTCAAAAGATAATGTTAATAATTATAGACCAATTTCTGTGCTTCATACAGTTGCACGCATATTTGAAAGATGTGTTTATAAGAAAATTGTTAATACCATAAATAAGATTTTGGTTCCTGTGCAACATGGTTTTTTTACCTGGAAGATCAACTGAAACTAATCTTTTAACAATAACTGATCACATTGCTAATGCCTTTGAGAATCAATGTCATTTAGAGGTTGTTTATTTTGATTTATCCAAGGCATTTGATAAAGTGGATCATTCCAGGTTGCTTTTCAAAATGTATAAATTAGTTGTTGTTTTTTTATAATTTGGTTGCATGGTTTGAATCTTTTATTAAGAAGAGAACAGCTTATGTAAAGTTTAAAAATAATTCTTCTAATCCATATTATTGTAATATAGGAGTATCTCAGGGCAGTATTCTTGCACCATTATTGTTTAACATTTATATTGTGATTTGGGAGAGAGTTTAAAATTTTCACATATTTCATGTTACGCAGAGGATTGTAAAATTTTTAGGAATATAAACTCAATTAATGATTGCATATTATTACAAAAAGATATTAATAATTTTGTAAAATGGTGTAGAAATAATAAAATGGATATTAATATGGATAAGTGTTCAACAGTTTCTTATTCCAAAAAATCTGAAATGATAATTTGTACTTATTATATTGAAGATCATAATATAAAATTTGTTGATATTCAGAAAGACCTTGAAATTATTTTTGCAAGCAATGGATCATTTCATCATCATATTGAAAATGTAGTAAATAATGCTTTTAAAATTATGGGTGCAATTTTAAGGCATGGTAGAAAATTTAGTAGTTTTACAAAATATAAATTATTTCTCTTTTTGGTTTTGCCAATTTTAGAATATGGATCTGTTGTTTGGAATCCCAGTTCCAAACGAGATATTATTAAAATTCAATTGGTTTATGACAAATTTTCTAAGTACATTAAATTAAAAGACCATTATCTATCCCTATCCATTAGAAGAAAAATGAGAGATCTTAAAGTTTTATATGACCTTGTGAATCAAAAAATTATATTAACTAACAAAATTTCAAATATTACTTTTAATAATTGTTTACATAAAACACTCACATTTACTTTATTTTATATTAACCTTTTAACCACTAATTAAATCATTGGTTGTATGAGGTAAAAATCAAAGCTTGTAATTGGCCAACTCACAAACTGAAGACAAAGCCTATTGTTAAAACATATTCGCCTATAATATTAAATTCAACTCAGATACGTTTATAAAAAGTATATTATTAATTTTTTCTAAGTTGTGAAGAGAACGAAAGTTCTTTCAAAAATAAATTGCTATTTATTTATTCTAAAATATTCAATATCGGCAACATAAAAGCTATAATATAAACAAAAAGATCGACTTTTACGTTATAGAAAAGTAAATATTTCTTTTTACTACATCTTCAATATTTGTACTAAAATCTTCAATATTTTTCGAAAATAATTTTGTTTTTTTATTATTCTGTCTGAGAATCATTTTTAGTTTCCATAAATATAATTTTATAATACTTAAAATTGGATTCGAAATGAAAATCTCAGCGTTTTTCTTTATTTTCTTTGATCAGGCGGTTTCTTTGTTCTTTCCAGCCAATCAGAATGTCTTTTTCGGCTGAGAGCTTGCTAAGAACCAATCACAAATAATGTTCCTTCTTTGTTTAGGTTTAAATGCGTTTTTTTTTCTATTTTTTACTTGTAAAATAAATCGGAAGATGGCACCATCATACAGAACTTTTAAAAACGAATTCAATACGTGTTTAACGAATATTTTCATATAAAAACCGGCTGAGTTAGAGTGATGTCAGATGTCGACGAGGAGCCTCGTAAAAAACAGTCTAAGAATTAAGGTTTGTCGCTCCAACATTTTAAAATTTTCACCTTTGTTTCGTTTGCCTAATACCTATAATAATGATTTTATTAATGAAAATATTTTTTCTTTAGACTTTAAAAAATTTGTTACTTATCTTATAAAAAAGTATGGCATATAATTATATTATTTTCGTCATTTTTACTCATTTATGTATATTATTTATGTATGTTATTGTATAGTTATTATAGTACGATTCTGTAATTGGCTTAATGCTGTAGTTTTGTATGGTAAATAAATTGAATTATTATTATTATTATTATTATTATTATTATTATTATTATTATTATTATTATTGTTGTTGTTGTTGTTGTTGTTGTTGTTATTATTAATATTATTATTATTATTATTATTATTATTGTTGTTGTTGTTATTATTATTATTATTATTATTATTATTATTATTATTATTATTATTATTATTATTATTATTATTATTATTATTATTATTATTATTATTATTATTATTATTATTATTATTATTATTATTATTATTATTATTATTATTATTATTATTAATCTTAGCTATTCTGAAAGTAAGCAGATCAAAAGTAGTTGATATTTTACACATAGACCTTACCTGAAATTTGATTTTTACTAATATGCATAAACTATGCTACATGAAGTGTATTTATATATTGGACTATTTCCATCATCTAATATTATTTATTGAATGTCTTTAGAAAAATTAACTTTATTTAGATATTCCAAATACATTCAACTGTTAGTAATAACATATAAGTCAGTGTATGCACAGTATTTTAAGAAGTATTTTTCTCCTCTCTTCTTCAGGTGTTCTTGGACTGGCCAATAACAGTACTAGAATGGGAATCAAAACTGGTTCCTTATAATCATAAAAATTAAATTTTAAGGTAATGCATACCCAACTGAACCATCCTGCCAAAAGCAATAGTCAGTAGGAATTTCATATACGTATCTATGAGGTTCCTCATGAATTCTCCATTTTTTGTAAGAGCAAGATTAGTCTCTTACATACATTACATATGGTCATTGTAGTTTGACTTATGGAATTGTCCATCATTGCTAATTCAGCAGCTTCTTTGAATTTTCTTTTTTGTACCCTTTCCTTTCATTCCAAAATGTTTGTATTTTTCTAATTGAACATGTCATTTCCGTACATACATGGTGTGCTACCTTAGACACATCTGCTTTCTCTCATCTAATCCACAGTTTGTGTCATTGCAATCACTTCAGGAAAACACAATGATACATGAATTGTGAAGATTTAATAGGTTTCAATATACATTAATTTTTAATTCCTCTAAGTATATACAAAATATTTGTATCACCATAATCTATTTTTATTGTAGCTTCTAATCCAGATTAATACTCTAGCAAAAAGAATGAATTGTTTAGATATGTTCAATTTTTTAAGAATTTTAAAGAACTGAGCATAATCAATTGTATCTAAAGTTAAAAACTAAAAGCAAAAGATATGAATTCTGTCAAAATTTTTATCTATTTATGTAAGCTGTTTTGTTATTAAAGGCAGTGATGTTCCTTCGTTTTCTGTTTTTATGAACAATAAATGCTTTCTGGCTAAGCAATAGGTTACAACTATATTACCACAGAGAATGTGCTCATTAGAAAGCTCATCTCAGGAACATTTTCCAATATTCTATGCTTCATGAACATTTAAGTGCTGTCAAATTGGTATTGATAAAATACATCATTGTACAAGAATATAATTCTTTCTTATGTATAGTGTTCAGTGAGTAAGTTATCTTATGTTTACATTTATTTTCATTATCTTCAGTTTAAGCATTAAATTAATTATTGTATTATTTTTTAAAATAATATTAATGGAGTATTTATTTAGAGTTACTGCATGCAAAATTGAAATAACTGCACCTATGCTACTCACAAACATTTTGCTAATATTAAGGATACATTTTATGGAAACATATTGTAACAAGTAATATGGACACAATTTTAATTTTGTACATATCTTTCTGAAATATTACAAACTACCTCATAAACAACCTCTCACGCAATGAAAATTTGTTAGGATTATTTAATATATTGTCACTATTGTTTTTAACTCTTAGTCAAATAAAGTATTACATTAAAAATATGTATGATTTAAACTTTTTTCTGGTACAAATAACACATAAAAACAATTTCTTATTTAGTTGGGAGGTTGACAATCTGTTTTCTAATACACCAATTCATAAATCGATTTCATAAATGAAGTAATTCATTTACACTGTAGTCAGACTCAAAGTGATCAAATCACACGAAGTGTATTCATTTAATAGCAAAAATTGAGCTATGGATTGTGACTTTAGTTAGAACTAAAGTAATTTGATATCAACGTTTTTAAATAAAAAGTCAATATACATTGGACACATGTTTTCTTTTCTAAAAACACTCACCATGGTCTTGCATTGGTGGTCGAGTGGTCAGCGCGACTGCCTTGCACTTGCAGGCAGTTGCCTGGGTTGCGGGTTCACATCCTGGCCAATGCTATGACACTTAAAAAAAAACACTCACCACTTTTTGTCTTGTTCTTTTTTTTCCTTTATTTTCGGTGACTAACAAATATTATTTATAATTTCTTTTTATTAACATTATTTCAATGCATTTTTCTATAAATAATTTTATTTGTTCCCATACAGTTTTTATTGGGCAGTTTTCACTGAGCTTCAAAATAATCCAATACATATGACTACATAGAAGTAATATAGATATATATTAGAAAGAAACCAATTCATATGTCACATGACCTAATTTAACAAGCTTGTATTACAAATGTTATATATAGTGCTCACAAATCAGCTCTTAACAAGTTTTGCAGAATATCCCCATTTCCAGACTGGTTTCTGCTACTGGCTTCCTCAGTGAGATGCTAGGATATTCAAACATTAGATTAAAATTACCAGGGCAAGCATAGCATTTATCTAACAAATAAATAATAAGTCGAAAATCTGAAATTTTCAGACATTCATGTGTTCCAATCCAGCTATGTAATTAAATAGCCATATGGGATGGAACCAAGTTCTGACACAACATATATTAATAACTTTAGCAATACAAAACTACGTAAGCCTTAATAGAAAACATATGTCACTTTCATTATTTTATATTGCTAAAATTATTAATATATGGTGTTTCTGAACTTGGTTCAGTCCCATATGGCTATTTAAATTAGATAACTGGATTAGATGGCATATGAATGTCTGAAAATTTCAAATTTTCTACTTAATATCCATTAGATAAAGTGCTGGGCTTGTTCTGGTAATTTTCTTCCAATGCTTGAATATCCTAGCACTTTACTGAGAAAGCCAGTAGCAGAAACTAGTTTGGGGTTAAGGATATTCTGCAAAGCTTATTAAGAGCATATTTGTGAGCACTATATATATATATATATATTAAATCACCCCACATGATTAAGAAATTATTAAGAGCATATTTGTGAGCACTATATATATATATATATATTAAATCACCCCACATGATTAAGAAATCCAGTACCACCCTCTGTGATCTAATATTTAAATACATTAAAGTTCGTATTTCAAAATAACCAGATCAAAATGATACCATTTTGACCTGTCTACTATATGATGTTATATATTGAAATAGAACAAACTCAAAAAAAAAAAAACTTGAAAATTTAGTAAGCAACGATCTTAACTTTTTGCTACAATTTTGTTGCTAAAATTTCTAGTTCTTTGTTTGAGTTTGTTTGTATTTCAATATATAACATCATATAGCAGACAGGTCAAAGTGGTATCATTTTGATCTGATTATTTTGAAATACAAACTCTAATGTATTTATATATTAGTTCACAGAGGCCGCTACTGGATTTCTTAACCATGTGGGGTGATTTAATGCTTAATATTTGTAAATTTATTTCAGTATAGCATTATGCACTGGGATTATACATATATTGTTTGACATAGTATGTATAATATATTACATTAGCTTAAGTCTTTATAGACATTATTAAATTGTTATATAACTTATATTTAATAACTAATTTTATTTTTGGGTATTTTAATTAATAATAATTTTAATTCAAATATAATTTGTATTTCTTTATATTTTAAATTATGTACAATGTATTTGCATTATTCCACTGACTATCAAACCATTTATACTTATATTATTTTTCTTCTATATTGTAACTCTCTATATCTTTACTTTTGCAACTAAAACATTAGTTTGTAACTAATACATTAGTTTAATTATTCAATGTTAAATTTATATTATTATTTCATTATGTTAGTAAATTGTTATAACTAAATATTTATTTTAAGCCAATATACATCACATGACCCTTCTATTATGCTTGTGTATAAATGTTGTTAAAACAGGCAACACTCACTATATACATTTGCCACATACAGCAAGATAGAGTAATCAATGGATGCCAGAAGGCTTGTGCATAAAATCCCCATCTAGTTCCTACTCATCCAATATACCCAGACTAGTTTCTGGATTATGGCCTTTGTCAGAGAGGAGCCTTGGATCTGAGAGCACTGCATCTAGATCTTAGGACCTAATGCAACCCTCTAGCAACCACCTTTTATCTCCACTTAACTACAAAACTATGAGTCTTAAACTGAAAACACCTTAATGTTTTCAATCCAAGCCCATCAGCTTATATAATCATATGGTTCTGAACCCAGTTCATTATCCATACATTTTGGTGTCTTTGGTTCTTTAATAACCATAGCCACCAATATCCTATTAGGCAGAATTGGTTTTAAGCCAAAAATCATCACATGACCTCCTCTCTTATGCTTGTGTATAACTGTTGTTAAAACAGGCAAAACTCACTATACACATTTGCCACATACAGCAAGATAGAGTAATCAATGGATGCCAATCAATGGTTTTCAAGACAATATAGTTGAAGGGAACTTGAAAGTTTGTGCCCAAATTTCTTATATTAGATCTAAACTCCAAAGTATACTAATCACATGTGTATTTAAATATTACAAATTCATTTATTTATAACTTCATTTGTTTTTGTACTGTTTTAAATATGAATATATTTTCAGCTTTGTCCATTCTAGAAATTATACTATTAATCTTATCTTTTTGTCTAGGTTAAAATATCTATTAAATATCTTATTGTGTGTATTAATTATATATATATATATATATATATATATAATTAATATTACATTTATATATATATATATATATATATATATATATATATATATAAACAAAACAAGTTATACATCTTGCTTTCAGTTTGGATTTTATGATCACTAGATGGAGCTTTACCAATAACTCCAAACAAGCTTTTGTTTACATAAATGCCGAGAAAGATAGATTTCAATATCTGCTGATTTCAAGCTAGTGTGCTCTCATCAGTGAAGGATAGGGACTAGAAACTAAATCTAAACACTTCACTAATGAGAGCCAACAAGCTTAAAATCAGCTGGTCTGAAGGTGGAGACAATGAAAGAGATATTGAATTGTATCTCTCTCGGCATTTATGTAAACAAAATCTTGTTCGGATTATTGGTAAAGCTCCATCTAGTGATCATAAAATACAAACTGAAAGCAAGTTACAAAATTTATAACTTAGTTTTGTTTATTATACATGTACCATAGAAGGTTTTTGCAATGATATATATTGCAGATGTTTTTACTATATGGTGAAACAGAACTGAATTCAGACCCATATAGCTATCTAGTTTGTTTGACTGGATTTGAAGATATTTATGTATCTGAAAAATTCATGTTTACAACTGATAGAAAGTTGTTTCATAAATGCTGATTTTTTGAGTTAGTGTTTAGATCTAGATTCTAGACCCTACCCTTCACTGACGAGAGCCAACTAGCTTGAAATCAGCTGGTCTGAAGGTGGAGACAATGAAAGAGATATTGAATTCTATCTCTTTCGGCATTTGTATAAACAAAAGCTTGTTTGGAGTCATTGCTAAAGCTCCATCTAGTGATCATATATATATATATATGATTCTCATCAGCAAAATGTAAAGAAATTCAATCTGTTAAACTGTTTTTATTTGTATAAAAAACACCTAATATAATATAAAATTAAATATCTTCATATAACAGCATTAATTATATACATTTAATACAAATAATAATAGACAAAATTATTTCTGCAAATATGTATTTTTTTTCCTTTTTCAATGTGATGAAATTATTTTAAATCTTCAATTCACATAGCATACCTAGGACATCTATCTACCTATCTACCTACCTACCTGTTTACCTACCTACCTACCTACCTACCTACCTACAAACCTACCTACCTACATATCTAACTATCTAACTATATATATATATATATATATATATATATATATATATATATATATATATATATATATAATGTTTTCATGATTATATGATGTAAATAAAATACAAACCATGTATTATTTTGCATTACAATCCGATATTTCGACGGACTAGCAACCACCATTATCAAGGTTAACTGTGATAATGGCGGTTGCAAGTCCGTTGTTGAAATATCGGATTGTAATGCAAAATAATACATGGTTTGTACCCAACAATATATATATATATTGTAACAAAATATAATATTCCGTTACATTATTTAAAAATGAAAATAAAAAGATCGTAAATAAAAATTGATTTATTAAAAAGAAAAAACTTAAAAACTGGAAATTAAATTTTTTTTAATATATATATTGTCACGCAGATGGAAGACTTAAACTATTTTAAGAAAAAGTATTTGAAAGTATTTTTTTTTTGGAAAAAAGTAAAAATATAAACATTGATATTTTAACAATAGAAATAATGTTGATTTCTATAAACTTAGAAAATGGAAATGATTGTTTTATTAATTAAATGATTGTTTGAAAGCAAACTGGCACTTGAGGCATTTAAAATAAATTAAAGAGTCAGATAAGAGAGTACAAAGAAATTAAATGACCAATGCAAACACCAGAAATGTCAGCACAGACTGTAATTGAAACACCAGAGGATTAGTGATGTCTTGCCGGTTGAGTCCAAAGATTGGATGATAAGAGACTAAAAAAAATATAAAAGCCAAATGATTATTATAATTCTGATTATAGAGCTGACTATGAATAGATCGTTATAACTAGCTATCTTGCAGATTTTCACGATGTAAAAGTCTGCAATAAATTTAATTTTCCAGACAACCAGCTGAGGCCTCTGGATAACAGTTCCTGACCAAATGCATGGCAAGTCACAGTTTCATTTCAAAGAAGGACAAAATCTATGAAAGTGATCACGAAGATGGACTTCTCAATCTATTAAATCCGTAAAGTATGAACTATTGTGTCTATCTATTTAAGAACTTTCCTAAAATTGCAAGTAATTAATAACTGAAAATAAGAACTCTTATCTGACTTAAAAAATGCATATTCAATTATTGATATTTTTTATGTAGATGTTCAAGCAATCATTTCCATTCCATTTTTTTTGTGTGTGTATTATGTTTTAACTAAAATGTATTAAATTTAAAGTTGAGTGTAGATAGCTGCATGGATAAAGATTAATAACTATGTTTAAATTCGTTTATGTTTAATTTAAGGAATTTTAATTTCAGGCTATTTGTTTCGTAGTTGTGTCAGTGCTGGTGGAGAGATATATAGACCTTTATATTAATGTAATGTGAAGCGTGTGTAGCATACAGGGCAATGTGTCCAAGTGAATGCATGACCCCAAAGAGGCAGTCATATTGTTGAAATGGTCACAGATGTATTTCCTGAACTATTGACCCCTTCTAGCTCTATGGACAGGGATTTATAAAACAGCAGAAAGACCGCTTTTTCCCTATATGTAGCACTCTTTAAAAAAATTATATACATGATTCCTTAGTCCAGCTAATGCACTTTCCTGTTCTGGAGATGGATCATTTCCTTCAAATAATATCACCCTGTCAGATGCACATTCCAGTCGCATGGTTTTATGCTAGCATCTTCATTATACATTGGTTGCAAATATATATCTTGAAGCTGACATTGTGTTGACTACGAACTTTTAGTCTGAGATTGAATGAATGTTTTGATAAGTTTTAAAGGGAAGAAAAATCTCTGTAGCCTATCTATACTCAACATGCTAAAGTAAAATTTAATTTAAATACCCATCTGTGTGGTCTATTTAAATAGTAATTTGAATTTAAATTTAAAAAAATTATTAATGTTAAAATCTAAAAATAAATTTATTCCTCAATTTTAAATGTGCATTAATAAAAATCTATTTGTGTGTTAATTACTGGCAGTGGCTTCTTTTATTTTATATTTTTAAATATTAATATATTTTGAGAATCTAAATCTATTAAAAACTTATAAAAATGTTTAAATCTCTGCTACTCTATGAGCTAGTGACATTGGAAAAATTATCAGAATAATATGTATAATTTTTTTTTTTGAATCTTAACTTACGTATCTGCCTACTATATAAATTTTTCTAGGTTCAAATGCCTAGATGGCGCCCTTGTAGTGCGGATACATTAAGGCTCATTTCAGTAACCATTAAAGTGGTGCACAACATGGGGCTATCTTTAATAAATCATGAGTGCCCTGAGAATTTTAAAAAGAAATCATGCCAGTAATATTTCTTTCTGAAATCAGAATATATTTTTTGTATTATATAAAGTTATAAAGTTGAATTTTGTGTAAAAAGTACTGCCAGTAAGAAAATTGTGCATATGTAGAAAGAAATGCGAGGAATAAAATGTAATAATTAATATAATTCATAATTTAAAAAAAAAGTCTAAAGTCATGTAACTTCTTTGACTTGCTAAGTTAATAATAAAATGTACGGAAAAGGGAAATATTGAGGGAGGAGGTGTAATCTCAGCTGGGGTGAAAAGAAAAGAATAGTCAGCATTTTTTTTCTTGTAATTACTAACAAAGTTATGTCTTTTCATTAATAACCAAAGTTTTGTCCTTTTAAAAAAATTTAGTATAATCAATTTGTGTAACGTCATTACTAACAGTAAGTAAATTCTTTTTTTTTTAATGTTTTGTTGTTTTAAGGAAGTTTACTGATATGTAATGGAATATAATATTCTGTTACATTATTTTAAAATGAAAATAAAAAGATTATAAATAAAAATTGATTTATTAAAAAGAAAAAAACTTAAAAACTGAAAATTAAAAGTTGTTTAATATATATATTGTCGTGCAGATGGAAAACTTAAACTATTTTAAGAAAAAGTATTTGAACGTATTTATTTTTGTAAAAAAGTAAAAATATAAAGATTGATATTTTAACAATAGAAATAATGTTGATTTCTATAACCTTAGAAAATGGAAATGATTGTTTTATTAATTAAATGATTGTTCGAAAGCAAACTGGCTTTTGAGGCATTTAAAATAAATTAAAGGGTCAGATAAGAGAGTACAAAGAAATTAAATGACCAATGCAAACACCAGAAATGCCAGCATGGACTGTAATTGAAACAGCAGAGGATTAGTGACATCTTGTTAGTTGAATCCAAAGATTGGATGATAAGAGACTAAGAAAAATATAAAAGCCAAATAATTATTATAATTCTGATCTTAGAGCTGACTATGAATAGATCGTTATAACTAGCTATATTGCAGATTTTCACGATGTGGAAGTCTGCAATAAATTTAATTTTCCAGACAACCAGCTGAGGCCTCTGGATGACAGTTCCTGACCAAATGCATGGCAAGTTACAGTTTCATTTCAAAGAAGGACAAAATCTACGAAAGTGATCACGAAGATGGACTTCTGAATCTATTAAATCTGTAAAGTATGAACTATTGTGTCTATCTAATAAGAACTTTCCTAAAATTGCAAGTAATTAATAACTGAAAATAAGAACTCTTATCTGACTTAAAGAATGCAAATTCAATTATTGATATTTTTATGTAGATGTTTAAGCAATCATTTCCATTTCATTTTTTTTGTGTGTGTATTATGTTTTAACTAAAATGTATTAAATTTAAAGTTGGGTGTAGATAGCTGCATGGATAAAGATTAATAACTATGTTTAAATTCATTTATGTTTAATTTAAGGAATTTTAATTTCAGGCTATTTGTTTCATAGTTGTGTCAGTGCTGGTGGAGAGATATATAGATGTTTATATTAATGTAATGTGAAGCATGTTTAGCATGCAGGGCAATGTGCCCAACTGAATGCCTGACCCCAAAGAGGCAGTCATATTATTGAAATGGTCGCAGATGCATTTCCTTCGCCATTGACACCTTCTATCTCTATGAACAGGGATTTATAAGATGGTAGAAAGACCACTCTCCCACCATATGTAGCACTCTTTAAAAAATTATATACATGAGTCCTTAGTCTGGCAGATGCACTTTCCTGTTCTGGACACGGATCATTTCCTTCAAATAATATCATGCTGTCAGATGCACATTCCTGTTGGTGTGGTTTTATGCTAGCATCTTCATATTAAATTGGTTGCAAATATATTGGGTTGGCTATGGACTTTTAGTCTGAGATTGAATGAATGTTTTGATAAGTTTTAAAGGGAAGAAAAATCTATGTAGCCTATCTATACTCAACATGCTAAAGTAAAACATAATTTAAATACCCATCTCTGCAGTCTATTTAAATAGTAATTTGAATTTAAATTTTAAAAAAAATATTAATGTTAAAATCTAAAAATAAATTTATTCCTCAATTTTAAATGTGCATTAATAAAAATCTATTTGTATGTTAATTACTGGCAGTGGCTTTTTTTATTTTATTTTTTTAAATATTAATATATTTTGAGAATCTAAATCTATTAAAAACTTATAAAAATGTTTAAATCTCTGCTACTCTATGAGCAAGTGACATTGGGTAAACATTCAGAATAATATATATAATTTTTTTTAATCTTAACTTACGTATCTGCCTACTATATAAATTTTTCTAGGTTCAAATGCCTAGATGGCACCGTTGTAGTATGGATATGTTAAGGTTCATTTCAGTGACTGTTAAAGTGGCACCCAACATGGGGCTGTCTTTAATAAATCATGAGTGCCCTGAGAATTTTAAAAAGAAATCATGCCAGTAATATTTTTTTCTGACATCAGAATATATTTTTTGTATTATATAAAGTTATAAACTTGAATTTTGTGTAAAAAGTACTGCCAGTAAAAAAATTGTGCATATGTAGATAGAAATGCGAGGAATAAAATGTAATAATTAATATAATTCATAATTTAAAAAAAAAATTCTAAAATCACGTAATTTTTTTGACTTGCCTAAGTTAATAATGAAATGTAGAGAAAAGGGAACTCTTGAGGGAGGAGGTGTAATCTCAGCTGGGGTGAAAAGGAAAGAATAGTCAGCATTTTTTTTCTTGTAATTACTAACAAAGTTATGTCTTTCCATTAATAACCAAAGTTTTGTCCTTTTAAAAAAATGTAGTATAATCAATTTGTGTAACGTCATTATTAACACTAAGTAAATTCTTTTTTTTAATGTTTTTTTTTTGAGGAAGTTTACTGATATGTAATGGAATATAATATTCCATTTCATTATTTTAAAATAAAAATAAAAAGATCATAAATAAAAATTGATTTATTAAAAAGAAAAAACCTTAATAACTGAAAATTAAAAGTTGTTTATTATATATATTGTCATGCAGATGGAAAACTTAAACTATTTTAAGAAAAAGTATTTGAAAGTATTTTTTTTGTAAAAAAGTAAAAATATAAAGATTGATATTTTAACAATAGAAATAATGTTGATTTCTATAACCTTAGAAAATGAAAATGATTGGTTTATTAATTAAATGATTGTTTGAAAGCAAACTGGCCCTTGAGGCATTTAAAATAAATTAAAGGGTCAGATAAGAGAGTACAAAGAAATTAAATGACCAATGCAAACACCTGAAATGTCAGCACAGACTGTAATTGTAACACCAGAGGATTAGTGACATATTGCCAGTTGAATCCAAAGATTGGATGATAGGAGACTAAGAAAAATATAAAACCCAAATGATTATTATAATTCTGATCTTAGAGCTGACTATGAGTAGATCGTTATAACTAGCTATATTGCAGATTTTTATGATGTGGAAGTCTGCAATAAATTTAATTTTCCAGACAACCAGCTGAGGCCTCTGGATGACAGTTCTTGACCAAATGCATGGCAAGTTACAGTTTCATTTCAAAGAAGGACAAAATCTACGAAAGTGATCATGAAGATGGATTTCTGAATCTATTAAATCCGTAAAGTATGAACTATTGTGTCTATCCATTTCAGAACTTTCCTAAAATTGTAAGTAATTAATAACTGAAAATAAGAACTCTTATCTGACTTAAAAAATGCAAATTCAATTATTGATATTTTTATGTAGATGTTTAAGCAATCATTTTCATTTCATTTTTTTGTGTGTGTATTATGTTTTAACTAAAATGTATTAAATTTAAAGTTGGGTGTAGATAGTTGCATGGATAAAGATTAATAACTATGTTTAAATTCATTTATGTTTAATTTAAGGGATTTTAATTTCAGGCTATTTGTTTCGTAGTTGTGTCAGTGCTGGTGGAGAGATATATAGACCTTTATATTAATGTAATGTGAAGCATGTTTAGCATACAGGGCAATGTGCCCAACTGAATGCATGACCCCAAAGAGGCAGTCATATCATTGAAATGGTCACAGATGTATTTCCTGCACCATTGACCCCTTCTAGCTTTATGGACAGGGATTTATAAAACAGCAGAAAGACCGCTTTTTCCCCATATGTAGCACTCTTTAAAAAAATTATATACATGATTCCTTAGTCTGGCTAATGCACTTTCCTGTTCTGGAGATGGATCATTTTCTTCAATTAATATCACACTGTCAAATGCACATTCCTGTTGGTGTGGTTTTATGCTAGCATCTTCATATTAAATTGGTTGCAAATATATATCTGGAAGCTGACATTGGGTTGACTACGGACTTTTAGTCTGAGATTGAATGAATGTTTTGATAAGTTTTAAGGGGAGATAAAACTAAAAATATTGAAGTTTATTATAATGAGTTGTTAAATGTTGGATACAATTATGATTGTGTATATTGTACTGTTAAAAATTTTACTTCTAAATATAAAAATATTAATGATAATGTTAATTTTTCTGATAAAAAGTTGTGGATATCAATACCATATATATCGAATCAACAGGCAAGTTTCATTAAGAAAATTTATAAAGGAATATGCAATATAGCATTTTATGCACCACCTACATTAAATAAATTAATAAACAATTCAAAAGATAAAACTTTATTGACAAATAAAAATTTTATCATTTACAAATGGACATGTAGGTGTGGTAGTGAATGTATAGGTGAATCGAGGTGCACATTGGAACAAAGAACAAAAGAGCACATATTATTGTTTAAAAGGGTTCAAAATACGAAACAAAATTTTAAAAATAGTGAGAATTTATCAGCTTCTGTTTTTTTATGACCATAATAAATCATGTATATATGGTTTTGATTTTGATTATAACAATGTAAAAATATTGGAAACTGAAAGAAATAACAATAAAAGAAAAATTAAAGAGGCGATGTTAATATATAAATACAAACAAAATTTAATTAACTGGCAAGCAGCAAACGTTAAGGTAACAGAATTATGGTAAAGTTGACATTGAATTATGAGAAAGTTGACATTTTAAATGTGATAGTTGACAAAGCTACAACGTAGTGATAGCGCTTCTAAGTTATAGTTATACATATAATGTTTATTGACTTTTAATTACTGTATTTTCAAATATTTATTTATAGAGTTACGTATATTATTTTGAAGAAATACAGACATCATTTGTAATATATATATATATATATATATAAAGGAATAATAAACAACAAGATATAAAGGATACAGATATTCTATATCCGTGTTTTGTGATCAATATTTTTGATAATATATATATATATAATTAACCGAAAATACTTCTGTGGATTTAAGGATTGTGTATAATAGTTTGTAAACCGTTAAATTATATAAATATAAACATAGGTACAAATTGAAATTCTATACTATACTGAGAAATAAATATATTATTTTGAAAAATATCGTATTTGATATATATAAACAAAATAATCAATTAAGCAATTTTATTGGCTTGACCAATTTGCGCCGTCGATTTATGCCGATTAGGCATATCCTATTAATTCAACGGCACAAATCAGTTATTTAAAATAACAAATTTGATATGTAGGTTATTTACAAATATTTATACCATTATTTCAAGACGGCAAAAATTAACAATATTTTAACTAAGACATCCTTCAAATCCACGTTTTTCTTTCAATTTCACACCCTGATTCTTCTATTATGTGTAATTTTTGATGTGGTATGTTGCAGTTTAATCATTTATAGTAGAGTTTGACTGATTATTATTGTTTCCAATGGATTCCTCAAAGTCATTATTATTATTAGACATCCAGTAATACCTTTGATAAACATATCTTTTTAAAACTATGTATTTTGATTTGTAATGTTGATATTTGGTTTTCAGGTAGATCCTGTAATTTTCTCTTCAGTCTATTTTTTATGTAGTTTGTTTCAGATTCAAATTTTATCAGTGATTTTAAATCTTTTCTGTTTTAAAATGAGATTTCTATAACTGTTGTTTGGGAGTAAAAGATTTAATTAATTTAGTTTTTACTTTTCTTTTTATCAATAGTAGAAAAAGTGATTTGTTCTATATTCTTATGCAGATAATATGTAGATGTAAAATATTTTGAATATTTAAAAATATTAACAAATTCACCACTTCCTCTTCTTTGTTGTAATATCTTATATAAATGCATTTTATTCACTCTACTTTGAACAATTTTTAGCAAGAAAAGAACTATTTATTGTACATATATGCATTCACAATCTTATGTTAGTTCCAAAGAAGACTGCAGGACAGTCCAGTACTAAAGAAGACTGCAGAAAAGTTAAAACATAATATTGTATATGAAAATATCTACAATAACAGGTTTTCTGCTAACAAGTGTTCAAAGTAGAGTGGTTCAATTGGATTTTGAATATTATTCCTTAAAAATAAAAGAGGTTTCATTTTTTTAAATATTGTTTAAGTGGTTAGCAGCACTTTCAGATAACCTGTCAAATTCTGAATGGTGTGTGCATGTGTGTGGGGAGAGGTAGCATAAGGTACTTAAACTTTCAAGTTTTCAATTAGTGATCAAAATTTATTGATGTAAAATCAACACCATTATCTGTAATAAGTATATTTGGATAACCGTACATTGAAAATATTTCACCAAATTATTTTTGATGCTATATTCTACATAGTGGAAGAATTCATTGCCAAGCACTAGAAATATATAACCCATGAAAATGAACAGCATGGTTAGCATGAAAAAATTGTCATGGCTTATATTTTGAGGTCATGAACTATAATCTTTTTAGCCAATTAAGCACTAGCCTGATAAACTGGTCATTTCCAAATTATAATTTGATATTATTAATCCCTGGTCAACCTCATACCTATTAGTTAGAGCATTCACAACAATTGAATGTCTGTTGTAGAACAAGTCTAAAAATTTGGAATAGTATTAAAGAGAAACAATAACTTTCCTTTTTTAGAATGTCATTCTTTGAACAAAGGTTAAGTTTTGTTTCACCTGTCAGAAAAAAAAAACAGGTAATTTGGCAATGATTTTACAAGTCAATTTTGGCTGATTTAATTTTTGAATAATTGGTAGCCTTGGCTATTATTTGTTCACATGGATGCACTCTTACCTGTTTAATATATTAATATTCTAATATTAATCCATTTTATCAGAGATCCATGGCATCACATCTGCATATTATATTAATTTGCTCTTTTTACAAATAGGCCCATAATCACAAGAAGTTAAAAGGGCAATATAGCAGAGCTATTATGGACTAAGATTATCTGAAATAGATTTTGTGTTTGCTAAAATTTCTAAAAAATTCTTTTGATATATAATGATAATAAATTGTTCAATAGATTAATATTAATGTTAACATACATATGCCAATACCAGCAAGATCTTTTTGTTGTATTGCCATTTTATCTTTTTTTAATGTTCTATATGTATACATAATAAGAATTTATTATAATGCCGTATATGTATACATGATAAAAATTTATTATCTTACTATGGCATGTATTATAACAACTCCACATCCCAAAGTGAATGCATTGACCATCAAAATTATATTTACAGTATTATAGTAGTGCATTAAAATTTATTTCATGATCCATTTTTATTTTATGGAAAGCCATTTGCAGGATAATTGTCCATTCCATTTTTGATTTGTCTTAAGAAATTTGCATAATAGTAAGTAATATGTGTTGTTCTCTTCAAAAATATTTTAAAGTAGTATATTAATCTCAAAAATATCCATATATTTTATTCATTTTTAGATATGGGCACATTTTTAACGGCTGGAAGCTTTCAGGGTCAGAAGTTTTCTTTTGCTAAAGATAATGTTATTTAGAAATTTTAGATTGTTTATATTCTAGCTGCACTCTCCAGCATTTATCATTGAGCCAAATTGTTGACTTTTTTCAGACATAAATTTATCTATTTCTTAGTAGGACTTCTGTATTGGTCACCATTAATATGTCAACAAAATAGTGCATAATATATTTAAGTCCTATTAGTACTGTATTTTCAATTGGAAAACTACTTGGTGTGGTGTTAATTTCAAATGAAAGATTATTGTAGTTAAAGTATCAAATGTAAGTTGTTACTTTTAAAGCCCTTTATAAAAAAAATTAATAAATCATAGTATTAAATATATAAATTCAACATTCTTTCTTTTTCTTTTTAAAACTTGTTTTATTCCAAACTATAATTTTATTTCTCTTCCATACAACATTTCAATTACATTCTGCAGTCATTATCAAGTTTCCTTAAAAAATATTTTTTAAGAATGAAATAAATAATATTAGGGTGGAATGTATTAAAAATGATTATCCTGAATATATTGTAAAAAGATTGATATCTAATTATAATATTGAAAATATAAAAAGAAAGATTAAATTGAATAAAAATGGAGAAAATAAAATAATTTATATAGAATTTAGGGTATCAAGATATTTATTTTTTAAAATTAAGAAATTTTTTAGGTATTTTAATAGGTGATATAATACATTAATTTGCCCTGTTTATAAAAGGAAACAATGTTTGGGTGAGTTAATAAATGATTATGATAAAATTGATATTTTAGAATGTATAAATTCAGTATATATAATTAAATGTATGAATTGTGATAAAAATAATAATGTAAATATGACTTATATAGGAACAAGTAAGAATAAATTAAAAACTAGATTAAGGCAGCATTTATATGATAAAAAATCTGCTATATATATTCATAAAAAGAAATTTAAGCATGAAAATTTTGATATAAGGTCATTGGAATGCGTTAAAAAATTTAAAGAGAGAATGAAAAAAGAGGAAGTATATATAGATCAGTATAAACCAGTATTAAATAGAATGTTAATAAATAAAGCTAAAAAATAAGATAATATAGGAATAATATATAAAAAAGGAAAGGGGTAAAAAAAGAATGTTAATGGGTAAAGATTTAGAGAATAGATAATAAATTTATATAAGAAGAGTATTAAATTATAAAGGTATTTTAAAAGAAATAATTAAAGATAGGGAAGGAGGTAAATAATTGTATTTGTAGATGATAATAATATTGTGGTTTTATTTGAATATTATATATTTGGAATGTATTAATATTTTATTTATTTGTGTTATTATTTTTGTTTTTTATTTTTTATTTATTTTATTATTATTATTATTATTTTTTTAAGGAAACTTGATAATGACTACAGAATGTAGTTGAAACGTTGTATGGAAGAGAAGTAAAATTATAGTTTGGAATAAAACAAGTTTTAAAAAGAAAAAGAAGGAATGTTGAATTTATATATTTATTATCTTGGAGCTATAATTTAAAAAGAAAAAGAAGTGAAAAGTTGTGTATATAATTATAAATCATAGTATCTCATGAATATTACTATAAAAATTGGGATATAATGCCAATTAAAGCAAGACACACTTTCTCTTTGCTTTTTGTAAAAAAATGGCTATATGTTTATCATTTCAAAGGAAACATACATATTTATTGTGCACTCATATCTTTTGATTAATTATGCATATATTAATATATTGATTTATGAAATGGATTTGAACATGTTAATGATTAAATAAAATGTTTTGATTTGTATAGATTATTGTTTATTATCCTCATTTTGAATTCCTTATATTTGTTCTACATTTTCTTTTGTAGTTAATTCTAAACATCACTAATAGGTTTTGAGAAAATGCATATATATATATTCTGACCTTGTAATCGTGTGTAGCTCCACTACACATCAGGCCAATCACGTTGAGGGCCATAATCTAACCGCCCCGTTCCCGCATCTCCACTTCCCCCAAAATAAATATAATATAGTGAAAATCATCTAACCGGGTTGTAGCTCTAATAATTAATGAAATATTCAATTAAATGCTTTACTAGCTCAAGTTTCTTAAAATTAATTTAGGTTCTGTTTTAAACTAACTCAAATAAATATTCAGGAATTCATGAGACTAGAAGTGAAAATACGGGTGACAAGGTAGATTACATTGAGACAATATCCCACAGGATACCACCTCAATGGCATAAGAACACTATCCCCTCTTATACTACTATTACAAATAATAACTACATAGTATTCTTATGACTTCCACACTTCTAATCACTAAGACTCATTTAACAATTGAAGTATTAATCTTTTATCTCTAATAATAATAATAGTAATCATCTAGCTCAACTGAAATAATCTCAGGTTCTTAAATTTATTCATATGTTAATAAATGTATGGTAGCAAAATATGATAAGGGATTTTATGTCATAATCTACTACTCTGCAATTAGATTAATAATAAAACAATAATAATTACAATCTTCATTGCTTAATCCAACTAGTACAGCTTTTCTTTCATCACAAATTTATAACCGTAATAAATTAGTTAATAATCTAATATCCCCTTTTTTATCTTTAAATAATAAAATAAATTAATAAGTGGCAGTGTTTAGATAATCTGATAAATAAAGCAAGTGGCAACTAATAGCATATAATTTAGCAAAATATTATGATAATGGATTGATGACCAGTAACGCAATGCAATTTTATAATTATTTAATTATAAGAACATCAATAAATATTTAAGATTAAACATACTTCTCTATTTATCTTTTGTGCAAACAATCATATACTTAGTTTAATGGTTGTGAACATACCCTGTGAATTCATGCAATGATGTAGAGAAAACAAAACTCAGACACAAGTTTTAATAAACAAATTTTAAAATTTTATTAACATCAATAAAAATAAATAAAATAAACAAATCCATCTACATCTATTTACAAGGGATATCCTCATTTTTCTTTACACTACAATAGCTGAATTATACACATTTATATTTCTTTTATCATTAATTAAACTTATTATGCCTTTTAAAAGTTATTTATTTATTTCTCATTAGGTTTATCATATCACTTATTTTAACTATTTTATGGGTAACACCATTCTTTACCTTTTAATATTAAAGCTACCGTATAATAAATTATCTATGTGGATAAACATCATTTATAACACCATAACTTTACAATCAATATGGTTTTTAAAAGAAAATTACATTTTCTTGTAACTTTATATAAGTCACTCCGCATATTATTGAAATATTATTATTACTTTTAACGTTTGTTCTCCAATGCTCGTAAACTATAATACGTTTATTCCATAAGCCATACTCATGTATAATACTATAACATGGGTTTAATTATCACCTGCTACAGTTTCACATATACTATAATTATCGAATGTTATTGTATTTTTTAAATATGCAATACTTATATTTTTTAAAATATAATTAACAATAAGAAAACGTGAAATTATATTTAATATTTTTGTATATTTCTATTTGGATATACTTTTATAAAATTATAGTTCATTTCTTAAAAGGAATTAAAATAATTCTCTAACTCCTTCCCTTCTTAGGATATCTGCATCTTTCTTTCAATAATCATAATCTACTCTTCATTAATACTTAACTATTCTTATTCCAAATAATAGCATGACATACATTCTAAAATATCTATTGTTTCCCTTTTAATAGACTTATCATATAACAATATAGTTGCAAAAAATACAGATAAAGATAGCGAAAGATGTATAGGATATCGGGAAAATAGATAGATAACTTATCCGCAATATACTTCAAAAATGTATGGAACAGTGTGAATAGGTCCGACATTCATTGTCTAGTAACCGTGGCGATAAGCGTGATGTGGCAGCTATTTACTCAGCTTTACCAAACATCTAGTACGACTCACAAGAAATATATAAAATACCACTGTCCAAGACAACATGTGTATCAGTCGTAGGACTTTGTTAACTACACTGATTAACATCTAAAACTACTTATTATTTCACTCCCTGTAGCATCCTAGTTTTTAATACATCCTCTTGGTTTCCGAATCACCACATACTACCAAGTCACTACACAAACTATCTCTCAAGATTTTTACTGTATCCAACATCGATAAAGTACTAACTACTTTTTAAAACAATAAACAAAATTTGCTAATATAAAAACATTTCCCTATTCCATAAGAACAATTTGTCTTGCTTTATTACACTGTAGGTTCAACATCTACATTTTGTTAAAATAACATTTAAATATCCCAATCGGAAAATTAACAGAAAATATCACATAACCATCGGTTATATTGAACTATATTAATAACACATAAAATGATTATCGTATGCATATTTTTAAAATTCTAATCACATCTCAAAGTGTTTTAGAGTGTTGTTTTCAAAATGCGTTTTACAACAATAATAACAATAAAACTTTTGCGCTACATTCATTCGATTCTCAGCTGATCTAAATAAATAAAACATACATTATATATCATTAATAATTATAAATGTTACCAAAAACAATCTTTATCTTCCTATCAGAGTTCGTAGTAGGTTTCTTTCTCTTCGAGCATCGCAAATATACAAATTTCCACATACATACAAATTTATTTTAAAATTCAAAATCAAAACATATTATTTCATATAATGTTATATCACGAATTAATGTATTTTTTTTCCCTATCCCTATCTAAAACTTAATGTTTAACTTAGATTAGTAAAGAAAATAATTCAAACCATAATCACATATTTTTCAGACGGTATATCTTGGTTAGTCCCATAATATTTATTATTTCTTCTTTTGTCCGAATGTTCTCCTTTATGCTTATTAAAGTTTTAAATAAATTAGTTCATTTAATAAACTGTTTAGACGATCTTTAGTTTTAGTGTTTAATCCAAAATTATTAGAAAACATTTTATTTAGTTATCCCACGAAGCTTTTTAATGTTCTGGTGAATATTACCTCGGCGCGTTGATGCATCTTTATTTCTAGTTAAACTACAATTATTTAATAATTATGGTACCAATTGCGTTTTCCATGGATCCAATATTTTATATTTCTCTTCTGTAAAATTTTTTTTTCTTTAGGCAAGTGTTTTCCTTGGTAAACTTCACTTTCATTCATTATTATTTTATATACACTACTTTCAATCTTTAACTATTTTCTAGAATATTTTCTCAAGTCATCTTAAAGAAAGCAATTCAAACTATTTCAATATTAAAATTCCTTTTGTCCATTTATTCTTGTACGAGTAATACTTATTTTTATTTTCCATTATCTTCATTAACTTTGCGCACAATGTCCTTCCATTGATTTTATATGCACGAAAACAGCTTTCATAGTGATATGCTATATAAAATATATCAACGAATAATATTAACATATTTGGAACATTATAAAATTTACAACTTGGTTTTAAGAATCTATCCATTTTCTATTGAAAACTCTGATTATATTTCGAAAGAATCCACTGGCAGGTTACTGTAAAGTTAGTGAAACATTACTATGAAAAACGTTTTTTAAAACATTTTATTCTAAGATTCTCTTCGGATGTTTTTTAAATTGTCAGTTGGTTTCTTTCAAAGATATTATTAAAATTATAATAAAATTGACTAATAAATTGAAGAAAAAAAAATTAGAGAGCTTAAAATTTTATTTCTGCTCTGGAGTCAACACATTTTTGTTCTCCCCCATTTATACAATTAGTTGGCGCGATTTTGGTTGTCTGCCAAGATCTATTTTTTTTTATTGGTCAATCCCTACTTGGATTTATAAACAATTTCTAAAGTTTTAAAATCATGATGTAATAGACTTAAATGTTAACTAATTATTATTTTTAAATCAATTATTATCTATTACAATTTAACTACCTTTAAAACAATTTTGAAACAATAATTAATAAAGGTGTATACTACTTATTTTTATTATGATGTGTGACAATTCCATCCACTTCTATAATATACTATTTAAATATTTTAATTATTAGTATTAATTTAAACCGGTGCTTATACATAGAATATTCCAGACAGTCACGTAGTCATTTCCGGTGTTTAGTCTATTTTTATCTGTCTTAATAAATTTGCTACTTATATTATATAAAATAATTATATAAAATTTTGAAAAACAATTTAGAAAAATATAGAATTAGATACAATTCTCACCATCACAATATTTATTATTAAATATATCATATTAATATTTTACTGTTTAATATAATCTATAATTTTAAATACTATATAATATTAATTTTAAAATTTTTTAGTAATTGACCATTTATAACTATCATTGACCTATAGAAAAGGGCACAATATATATATTGAAATGGTAAATCTGATTCAGATTTGCCATTTCACAGTCTGACCCACCTAATTATTTATTTACTAACATTTTCTTTTTTTATTCTAAAAAAAAAAAAACATTTTTTAAACATTTTTAACTATCCTGAATAAATCCTACAATTTATTTTGAATCATAATTGTACTAACACTTATTCTATTTTATTATTAAAAGAAAAAAATTCAAATAATTAACTTTGAATTTTTTTTTATATATTTTAGATATACTGTATATGTTTAAAATGCTTTATTTTTAATTCAAGAATTCAAGATGGGCTTTGTAAAAGATTTGTACCTCGATAAAAAGTTTAAAATAAATGTTTAAATTAAAAGAATAGATAAATTACCAAAATCCATTCACTGTGGAATCTCTATTCATTAATTAGTAGAGATTCTACATTGTTATCTAAAGTACAAACTAATATAAAATTAGATTGAAATATATTAATCCGTATCGAGTTGCAAACTTTCTAAAATTAGAATAAAAACAATTGCCATTGTTTTCTAAAAGATCACCTGAGGCAGCAGGAAGTAATAAATAGTGGCCCTTTTTGGAGCAGAGAGTGACCAGAACTAGAGAGAGACAGAGAACAGACAGAGTTGTAGAAAGCATGCTATGATGATCGAGGAGTAAAACAGGGTATTCACTGCTCTTTCCCTCCTGAGACCCGAAATCTTCTGTTATGCTGCTTCCAGAACATGCCATCAACTGCCATAAGCCATTAATGTTCGCCTGAAGAACTCAACCCAGGGAGCACCAAGGTAGTCATCCAGATTTGACCAAAGTATTATTAGAATGTAAATATAATTTCGTAAAGCTTTAAAATGTCAAAAGTTAATTTTTATTAAGAATCTTTTTTTTAAACTGTCTCATTAACCTGTTCTTTTAAATTATTTATAATGTTTTTCCTTTTGATAACTCAAGCTCACAATAATTTTCTAATATTTTTAATTGAATATGAATTTATTTGTTTTATCTTAATTTTAGCATGAGATTATTTTATGCTTTGATTTTTTTTTGTATTTCGACAAGCTTCACTTGCGGGGGCTCAGTGTAATTTGCTAAGAGAGCAAACTATGTTTTATTAGAGGGAGTTCAGGAAAGAATGATTTAATTTTAAAATAAAATAATTTTGATCTATTTTATTTCGCAAGTGAAGTTATGTCGAATCTATATATATTTCAAACTAAACATGCTGTAATTTCTTTATCAGTTTTATTATAGATTTCCCAGAATGGGATTCTGTTACTTTATATTTCTGCAATTCAAAACAGAATAAAATATGTTATAGATTTTTGACCTAGTAATAGCGCTGCTGGATAGCATCACTTAATTATCATGCATTTTTTTTAAGTTAGGAAAGAGGGAAGGGGGGATTTTTTCGAGAATTAAATTCCCTTATTTCTATAGGTATGTTTTTTTTGTATGTTAAATATTTATATAAAGTAGTTGTTTACACAGGTTGTTCTCTATGCAGTATTAGATCATTTTAAGGCTATTTAATTATAATTCATTCCTATTTAATAATTATAAGATCTCGGGTTAATAAAGAATGCTTGAAGTCTCTTGAACAGACCTAAAAGGGTCATAGATTTTGTGATTTGGAATTAGCTTCCGTTCTTCGCATACGCCTGTGAATCGGACAGCATGTTTGAGATAGAGTTGGTTTGTCAGCAGAATTTGTAGAGGTGAATTTGAGGACTTTTTGTAATTCCTATCTCCTATCGATACATGGACACAACATGTGGATGTATCGATTTTCCTTTTATTCTTCGTTGGAATAGACATATGAGAGTCCGTAATCCGGCTCGTATTTTCTTACTTACATTTTTTCTCTCCATTTTGCATTCATATATTTATTAACCCGACATTATTTTGCTTTTATTTTGTCTATATAATACGTAAGCCATAGGGAGATGATTCTACCGAAAGGATCTTCGACCCTAGTAATCGACTGTTTTGTTTGTTTGCGTAATTAGTTAAAATCATTTGGTTTTGGCTAATTCACGGTATATTTCATTATAGGTATGATTTTAGTTGTAAGTTCAACTAAAGTGACTTGTTTTCTGTGATAATTAACTTATAGATGTTTTTATTATAATCGCTTAGAGTTTTAAAGTTATTTATAAGCTATGCCAGTAAGGTCCACTAATGTCAAAAACATTAGTTGTTGAAAATCCAAATTATTAATTTTATAAAGATAAATAAAAATCATTTTTTTTATATATATGTTAATGGAGTAAGACATCAAATTAGCCTTACTACAATTGTCTATTTAATTAATATCTTTTTCAATAGAAATGTTTTTTAAGTCATTCTTATATATGTGCGTTAGGCAGATGTTTAAACCTATCGCTCTATTATAAGCTTGTAATAAATGTGCACGAGGGATTTTGAAATCTGTGGTCATTTAATTATGAAATAATTTTGATTTTTTTTTTTTAAAAAAAGAGAATAAATGTAAACACAATGAAAGATGTATAAACTTCACAAAATAAATTGCACAAAGTCAATAACGTCAATGCTGACCGCTAATAAAAATAAAGTCGTCAGGAACTCATATAATTATGAAGTTAATTTAAAAATTGTATTTTTGTTTTTTTTGAGCTTGAGTTTAAACTAATGTAAAATAACTAATGTAGAATGTCCAAGAGCTGTAACTGCTACCAGGCAGGTCCCCAGGTGGTGGATAGGGAAATGGCCCCCAGATATGGGGGTCAGCTGTGAATAAGCATTTAGGCAAATAAGCAGTCCTGAACCAACAGCGGCAATGTTAATAGGGTGTGGGGGATCATAAGGGTGGCTCCTTATGTTTCCAGCTAAATACCACATAAACCCAATGACAACATTGTGCCAAGGCGAGTTTCTGGCACCATACCCAGAGGCCATGGCCATGGTAATGGAGAAAGCAGCATTATCATTACTGGCCCAAGGCAGAAGATGAAGATATCGGAATGGCTTGGTTCCAGAGATCTACGGGCATGGATGCAGCATCTTTAATGGCCATAGCACTGCAAATACCTAGAAAGATGCTGGTTTCCCATCTGGGGTTGCCGATGATGGGTTGGTGGCAGCAAGGGCATGCGGCTATAAAACCAGGACCTTGCCACTCAAACTACATGATGCGAAAAATTCAGATAGAGAACTTGCTAGGGCGTACCCTGTAAGCGACGCGTTGGGGCCTCGCCTGACTCCACCGAGAAGCGGACAAGGGCTACCATATTGTGAGTGGATACGGTTAAAGAAGATTGCTCAAAGGAAAAGGAGGTTGAGTAGTGAAGGAAGGATGAAGGGTTGTTCGGTCAGGTTGACTGTCGGTACTCTCAATGTTGGCACCATGACTGGGAAAAGTAGTGAGCTTGTGGACATGATGATAAGAAAAAAAGTGGACATTGTGGCAGTTCAGGAAACAAGGTGGAAAGGCCAAAAGGCAAGGAAACTGGGAAATGGCTTCAAGTTGTTCTATTGTGGTAGTGATTCTAAAAGAAATGGGGTTGGAATTATACTGAGCTCAAATTTGAAACATAGGGTATTGGAAGTTACCCGGTATAATAACAGGATTATCTCAATGAGAATTGACTTGGAGAGTTGTGTGATTACTGTGATTAGTGCATATGCTCCAGAGTCAGGATGTGATGAGGATGAGAAAGATAAGTTTTGGGGTGAGATGGATGATATTTGGGGCTCAATTCAACAAACAGATAAGGTCTTCCTTTGTGGAGATTTGAATGGACATGTGAGCAGAGAAAATGGTGGGTTGGAAAGAATCCTGGGAAATCAGGGAATTGGGGAAAGAAATAAAGAGGGAGATAGAATAATTGATTTTGCTGTTTCAATGGATATGGCATTATTGAACACCTTCTTCAAGAAACCCCCAAATCAAAAGATAACTTACATGAGTGGGGGACGAGAATCCCAAATTGACTATATTATGTATAGAGGAATTGGCCTAAAAGATATACAGGATTGCAAGGTTATTCCAGTAGAAGCTATGGGTCAACAGCACAGACTTTTACTATGTCATGCTAATCTTACAGGAATTAAAATAAATCCTAGAAGAGGTATCATCAAGACCAAATGGTGGAAACTTGAGGTTGATGCCTACAGAAAGCAATTTGTTGATGAATTGATGAAGGTTGAAGACAAAGAAGAAGGGGAAGATCTTTGGACAAGTACTGCAAACAACATCTGTGTAATTGGGAATCAAGTTCTTGGCCAAACGTCAGGTGTGATAAAAGAGAATAAAGAGACTTGGTGATGGAATGCAGAAGTGCAGGAAAAAATTGGGAATAAGAAAATAGCCAAAAAGGAGTGGGGCAAAGACGGAGGGGAAAGTAGTAGGGTCAAATATAATATAGCAAAGAAAGAAGCAAAGAAAGCTGTTGCCAAAGCCAAGTTTGACACACACTCAGATTTATATGAAAGTTTAGAGAAAGAAGAAGGAGTTAAGAAGATTTTGCATATTGCAAAACAACGAGATAAGAGTGGTAAAGATACTTACCAAGCAAATAGAATAAAAGACTCTAACAATAAGGTGTTGTGTGGCAAGAATGAAATCATAGCTAGATGGCAGCAATATTATGAGCACCTACTAAATGAAGAAAACTTTCGGATTGACAAGGGATTTGGGACTCCAAATTTGGGCCCAGCTTTAAAGATCAGTAGGGAAGATGTTTGACAAGCAGTCAGAAGAATGAAATGTGGGAAATCGGTGGGTCCAGATAACATCCCTGTAGAGGTATGGAAGGTAATGGGAGAAGAGGGAATCACCTTTCTGACCAAACTTTTAATAACATCATGATCACGGAGAAAATGCCAGATAAATGGAGGAGAAGCATTTTGGTTTCAATCTATAAGAATAAGGGAGATATTCTAGAATGTAGTAATTATCGAGGAATAAAGCTGATGAGCCACACAATGAAAATATGGGAGAGAATAATAGCAAATAGGCTACGGCAGGAAATAGACATCAGTGAAGAACAGTTTGGTTTTATGCCAGGTAGAGGAACCATAGATGCAATTTTTGCACTGCAGCAACTTATAGAAAAACATAGAGAAGTCAACCAAGAAATTGTTCTAATATTCATCAATTTGGAAAAAGCATTTGATATAGTACCTAGAGATGAACTTTGGAGATGCCTAAGGAAAAAGCTGGTTCAGGAAAAATACATTCGTCTGATCCAAGATATGTATTAAGGCTGTCAAACCAGTGTGAGATGTAGTTCAGGAGAAACAGACTCATTTCAGGTGAAAGTGGGTGTGCATCAGGGATCAGCCCTGAGTCCCCTACTATTTAATATCGTTATTGATGTTCTAACAGAGGATATTCCTAGGGAAGCACCCTGGAACATGATGTATGCTGATGATATAGTGATTGCAACTCAAAACATCAAGGAAGCTCAGGATATGATAGAAGAGTGGAGGAAAGCACTGGAGGAAGGAGGAATGAGAATTAGCAGAAATAAAACTGAAGTGCTCTTCTGTGGTAATGGTGGAGGAAGCATTTTGTTAGGGGGAAAGAAGTTGCCTGAGGCTGAAAAATTTAAATATCTCAGGGCCTGGATGAATAAAGATGAATCACTGGATGGAGAAGTTGTTGGGAGAACTCAAGCTGGTTGGAATAATTGGAGGAGGGTCTCTGGGATACTCTGCGATAGGAGAATAGGTGCAAGATTGAAAGGAAAAGTATATAAAACTGTGGTGCGTCCGGCTCTGATGTATAGTGCAGAAACATGGCCGATCACTAAGAAAATAGAAGACAAGCAATGTGTAACAGAAATGAGAATGCTTAGGTTTGCCTCGGGCCTCACTAGAAAGGACAAAGTGAAAAATGAAGTAATTCGAGAAAATATGAGAGTGAGAATGATCAGTGAAAAAATGAAAGAATCAAGGTTGAGGTGGTTTGGTCATGTTAAGAGAAGAGAAGAAAATTACATTGGGGAAGGAAGATTTTGGAGATGGAATCACCAGGGAAAAGACCCAGGGGTAGACCTAAGATCAGATGGATTGATCGAGTTAGAAAGGACTTGCAGGAGATGTCACTTAGGGAGGAAATGACTTTAGATCGAGTAGCCTGGAGAAGACTGATCCGCACCAGTGACCCCACTTGATGTGGGATTAATCAAGCTGTGGAAGAAGATATAACTAAAACAAAACTTCCAGTGTTCTCGAATCATTTTATTTACTTTTATTTTAAATAAATTTTGATTTTTAAACATACCTATCAACCAATCACCCAAGTTCTCATTTAAATATAATAAAATCGAATCTCATGCTTTAAGACCCAGCTGCCAGCACAATGAAAATAAAGGAATTTGATTGTATCGTCGAGAAAGGCTATTGATTAGATCTTTGACCTGGGGATATAGGTAAATAGGGCAGAATTCTTGATGTACCTGATTTATCTATCTTGTACATGGTTGGACTCGAGGTACTTTACCTGTATTCAGGGGTTTGTTGGATCTATGTGTGTTTTTCGACCGGTACAATATATATATCATCATCATCATTATAAACCATTATCAATCCACTGCAGGATGAAGGTCTCTCCAAGTTTAATTCATCTTCTCCGATCTTTATCTTCTCTTCTCCACATCACCCCTGCACACTTTCTTATTTCATCCATCCATCTCACATGTGGTCTCTTTCTGGGTCTTTTACAATCTCTTAGAATCCAGTTTAAAATTTTAATTGTCCATCTATTATCATCTCTTCTAGCAATATGTCCAGCCCAACTCCACTTCAATCTTTTAATTTTTTCAATGAGGTCAGTAACACCTGTTTGTTCTCTTACCCATACATTGCGTTTTCAATCTCTTCTTGTTACTCCCAACATATACCTCTCCATACTTCTTTGAGTGGTCTGAAGTCTCTGTATTGCTCTTCTATTGAGTGTCCAAGTCTCAGATCCATAAGTAATAACTGGTAAAACACATTTGTTGAAAACCTTCCTTTTGAAACACACACACACACACATATATATATATAATGCAAAAAATCAAGTCATATGTCACATGACCTAATTAAATAAGCTTGCCTTTACAAATGTTATATATAGAGCTAACGAAATAAGCCAGTCTGGGTTTGAGGATATTCTGTCAAGCTTGTTAAAAGTTTATTACGTGAGCTCTCTCTCTCTCTATATATATATATATATTTCTTTCTGATGAAAACCAGTCCTCTGGTTGAAATATAATATTATTTATTGGATTTTTTTTTTTTGTTTATATATATATATATATATATATATATATATATATATATATATATATAATGTGTGTGTGTGTTCAAATGTACAACTCACAAGAAAATAACCTAAGAGCAATCAGTGTATGCTTTCTACATTCTAATGTCACAAAACAATTTCTACCTTTGCAGACCATTAAGATAGGCTAGTCATATGAGTCTCTTATCCTATTCTAATTAAAATTATTGATTGAAAAATAATGACAAACTCCCACAAAATAATTAGACATTACAAATTATTCATGTATATACTAAAAGATAGCACTCACAAAAGCGTAAATAAACTATCTGGTTAATTTATAAACAAGTTAATATGTTTGATGAATTGTTGATTCAATAATTAAGTTCACTCATGTGATAATTAAGTTTATGCATGTTTGTTATATATGACATAACACAGTTTAATTCTGAAAAGATAGAAACTCACTGTTTAGACTAATGATCAAAAACAATTATTATTACAGTTTTAAGATCAATAAACCTACATTCGGTGGATACAATAAATTTTATAAACTATTTAAATAATCAGCTTTCAAAAATGTTCTCAGGCTGTAATGCAGGTAGGTAATAATTACTATTTTACATGCTATAAAAGAAAATGTAAGAGGCAATATTGGTGTTAAATTATTTTTTGATGGATATGTATATGTGATCTAGGAGCATGATATAGGTTATGAATTGATGTCTATCATGAATTAAGCATAAGATTGACCAAAGTTTTGCAAATGGTATCATCCATGACATATATAAAGACAAGGAATAGATAATATATTGTAGGGATTTCCTTTTTCCACATACTATTGCACTAAAAATAATGAATAATAATTTACATACCAATCAATTTTGTATGTAAACAAAAGAATCCAAAGTGGAAGTTACAGCCATTTAGTACATCAATACTCACAATTATCCTTCCTCAAACCTGGAAGATAGTGTGCGTAAAGCAGTAATACTTAAAAGACAATTAAAAAGTGAAGGAAAATACAGAGGAATGTGAAATTAAGCCAAGGGCTGAAGGGAAAGATGAAAAAAAGGGAAGACAGGACAAGTCATAGGGGAGAAGATAATGGAAGAGCAACAAACCACAGAGAAATGGATAGGTAGCCAGACAAATGTTAACCAATTCCTTAAGATCTGTTCATTTGCTGTCCAAATAGAAGAGGCATCAGTAAAGCACCTCAAGAGCCTACAGATTTTACTTCAGCATAAATGAAATGTCTGAAGGAAACAAGGTAATAATAGCATGTAGCAATTTGGTGGAGAATGCATTGTCATGGTGGGAGACACTGTTTTGCCAACCTTGAATGCTTAAAGAGTATACTGAAGCTGTGCATGAAATGTTTTGGTCTGAAGACTGGCAAGAGGTCAATAGATACCATATAATGCAAGAAAAGTATAGAGTAAATGGGCAAGAGAACTACACATAATTTTTTTGGTGACAAATGGCTAAACTGCTAACTTTGGATGAATGTAATATGATGGAACAACACATAATTAGAATCATCAAGCATAATTTGCCAAAAAGGATTAAACAGATGCTGATAGAAAATGGGAAGTCATCAATTGAAGAGGTGGCTGAAATGTTAAATGCTATAGATATGAGCGAAAGTGAACAGGGAAGGAAATATATGTACATGCAGGTATAAAGAAGGGAGAGGTTAGGATCAGGATGTTTTTTTTTGTTTTGTTGTTGGATTTTCTTTTATTGGCCATCAAAATAAGTATGCCTCATTTTGAAGTCTTTCAAATGGGGGGGGCATTGTAACAGGAACTGAATTCAAACCCTGTTACAAGGAGAGAGTAAATCAGGTTATTCATGCATGTATGTGTGTGTTTTGTTTCATGAATTGTGTGTTTGGAAAGGACCACACATCCTACACATATATAGTTATGTAAATAATAATAATCATAGCGTTGATGGGTTACTAATATTAATGTACATATTTTACTTTCTTTCTCTCATTATTTTATTCTTATTTTGTGGCATACATGTATATTGATAAATATTGTATTGAAGGGGGTAGGAAAATTAATAAAATCAAGAGATTTTCAAATATTTTAAAATATGAAGAAAAAAAGGAAGGAATTTTGTTTACCTTCCACAAATCAATTAGTTGAACAGACTGTATTGTTATTGAAATAGATATAGTTAATAGTTGGATGTTTCATTTAAATTAATAAGATTAATATATTATCAAGTTTTGAAACTTTGTGGAAATGATTTTTGTGTTTAGCTAAAAGAAAAGAACAGGCGGAATGTCCATTAAAAAATTAAATTCTTGAGGATTATATTGTCTGATTATCAAGGTAAACAACAAAGCATAGTTAGAGGGAATTTCCAAAAATAACAAAAGTTAAGACCAAGTGGCTAAATGGTTCATATAGTGGGTTAAAAGATTTCTTGTTGGAGATAAGAAAATAAAACATTATTGAGAGCGAGAACATTTTTTTTGTGTGGGCATTTTTTTTTGTTTTTGAGAGAATTATTGCAGAGAGAAGGCAGAAGGCAATACATGGCAAAAAGAAGAGAAATATATAAATCATTTTTGACCAGATAAGAGAGATATAAAAGGAAACTCCATGAAACACATGGCGTAAAGTCTCATCATGCTGGGGGTCTATGTTAGACTCCAGCTCTTTCTGTACCTTTGAGGCTATGCAAGACATTAAGAGACAGATTGCCCTAAATATTATATAGAAAAAAAAATGAAAAAAATGGAAAGAAACCACACGATGAATGAATCCTACGCCTGATGTCCGCCACTTCACAGATCTGTCATAGAATGATGAATGTATTAATTAGAACACTGAATTAGAAGACAAAATGGACTCACGATTTTATACACATTAAACCAAGAAATTGGAGTGAAGGTAAATACACAAAAATCAAATAGTGTAATAACTTTTTATACATATTTTGCTTCATAGATTTTATTCTTTAACTATAATATCCTGTAAACAGAATATTATGTCATATACATGAGTGTGCCACTTTATAATTTCTTCAAATAAACATAAATAGATTTTAATTTTAATAAAACAAAACTTTCTTCTTTTTTGTTTGTTTGTTTCTTTTACATTTTATTATATATTTTTTTGGGATATGTAATACATGTTTTAAAATAGATTCCATTATTATTTTCCTAAGGGTGCGTGTTATTGTATGTTTAGTAATTCTAAGAAACAAATGTGTTAGATCAAGGGAAAAGATCTCAGAAAGGGTACTATCTAATAAAAAGAAAAAAAGAAGAAACGGAAAGAGAGATATTTAGATTCACCTGCTGTTTCTTCTCCAGCAGGTTATGCCACCACCCCTGAGCATAGGCTAGTATAAACTGGGCAATAGCTTAAAATTTATTTAGTTGATTATTAGTGAATTCTGCAATTCTTGTTAAATAGCAAGATTGGCACTTGGGCCATAGCCTATAAATGTGGACATTTGCACAGTGAGAGAATTAGTTAAGATTGGGAGGGACCGAATTAGATTGGTTTACATCCATCCATGTTTGTATTCAGCAGCCAAATCCTTTTTCCTCACCCTTTGAATGACCAAATATTAGAAAAACATCACAAAAAGGGAAGGATGACTCAGAACCTGGGAAAATTTTGTATGGGAGGGGATGGTCAGAGCTATAAATACTATGAATGCATAGGCATGCCAATTCACCATCTGGAAAGAAATGCATGAGCAGAATAAGTCAAATCTCGATAATCAGCTGATAGTTAATAAATATAAAGTGAAGTAAATGAGGTAAAGTGAGTTTTAGTTACAATATATTGACATGGTTAAAACTTTATCAGCAGTTTATAACATTTCTTCTAGAATGATCATTAACAAATTCCATTTCTTTAGTTTTTTAAATAGGTACCTTTCTATGACTAAGTTGTCCTTTGCAATAAAATGTTAATCCACTGCTATTGCATCAAAAAAATTTAAAAACATATATTCATTTTAAAATGTATTACTGTAATCTGAAGTGATGTTGATATACAAAGACAATAAGTGTTAGATCCTAAAATCAGGGCTTTTAATATTATTCATCCATTGAAATAACATTATAAATCATTGACCTAGATACATAAGTCTTTTTAAAAAATATATTCTCATTAAATTTAAAAGTAATTTTTTTTAAATAGAAATAGATGATACAATAATATTAATCTCATTTTAAAAATTATAAATCAAAGAATAAACACATGTCTTTGTCTAACAAATTTTTTTAATAAATATATTTTTAATAAAAATATGACATTTCAAAATATATGTGATTAAAAAAATAAACACAATAATTTAATTATGCATGCACATATATAATCATACACCTATCTAATATAACTTGTTACTTATTTACCTAAACCTATTGTTGCTTGAATATGTAATAGACAAAACATTAATGTAAACCTAAATTTATGATTAATTTTATGGAAAAATATTGAGTTCAATGCAACAAATTACTTATTGTATTGCATTACAAAAGAAAAATCAATTGTGAATTATTACTTTGTATTTGGGGAAATTTACAATAATGCCAAAATTAGCATAAAAATCACATGATAAATTTAAATATAAACTGATATATACAATTATGAGAAGAATTTATTTTTCAATATGGCAATACCTATTTTAATTCGATTCACAGATCATACAATATATATATATATACAAATTGCATGTTTAATAACAGATAAGAAAAAGATGAAACTACTGAAATATTAATAATTTAATATATTGTAACCAATTGGGTTACATGGCACACAGCAACATAGTTGTTTGTGTGCATATATAAAGTAAAGTAAAAGTAGACATAAATTTTTGTAGATATTTCTCTACATTTCCTGGAATAAAAATAAAGGGTTAAATAACTGTGGATTAAAAACATAATTTTATTATAAATTAAAACACTTAACCATTGTGCCATCAAAAATTCCAGTGGGTCAAGTGAGTTAAAACTTTAAACTTTTGATTGGTCAATTACAAAATGAGCAGTAAAACAACATTCATCTTTTAATGTTATATTCATTTTAGTTTCATTTGTAAAAAGAAAATTAATAATTTGTCAGATTATGAGAATAAATGAATGATTTTTTAAAAATAAAATTCTATTTAAAATTATAAAAAATATTCTATAGTGGAGAAGCTAAAAGAAATGTTCACAACCTATTAGAAAATGCTGCATACATCATTGATTTCTTTCACAATTTATTTTCATGTAAAAGTAAAGAATTGTTACTAAACTATTAACTATTCTTCTAAAATAATTATATTTTGGGCATATTTTATCAAAATATTTTATAATAAGTAAAAAGAATAATACAAAATATTCTAAAATGTTCATTTTCATTTTAAAAATCAAAACAAAGAACTTGGAGCAGACAAAATTGTTGACAATCACTGCCTTTTGTTCAAAATGAGAAACAACCAATGAGCACCTTGGAAAGTCCACTTCCTCCCATTGTTCTAGCTGCAAATTTAAGTATTATTGATTTTTACTTGTAAAATAATTTTAGAGAGGGCATTATCTTACAATACATTTCAAGCTTTAAAATGAGCATAAATTGACTATAATAAACAAAAATTACCTGTTTTTAAACTGATTTGATTATAATAAAAACAAATGGCAGAAGGTTTAATAGGTCAAAATATTATTATTTGTAACTCTGAATTTGAAATTTAAAAACAAGCATGTCTACTGATAATAGTGAAAGTATTTATCTTTGAAAATTTTTTAATTAATCTTGTATACATTTCTTTGTCTATTTTAAAAATCTTTGTATATTAAAAATTCAAAATGTTGCTTTTAATTAAAAGTGCTTTGCAGAGAGTAAAACATGTAAATCACACTTTTTGCTAAAGTAGTGATTTGAAAAGATTAAAATTGCTTTCAATCAAGATAAAGATTGGACAGAAAAAACTCTGTTTTCCGTTATTTTGTTTTTATTATCTCAAGGTTAAAAAGGATTAGACAGATTGAAAATAATCTGCAATGTGTTTTTACCTCCTTAGATGATTATATAAAATATCTGATAAAAATATTAGTTCAGTTTTTCTTGCAGTTTTTGTAAGAGTGGGCCAGAAGGCATGACATTAATATTTATAGAGGTGAATTGTCCAGCTGCAAAGTCTGGATAGTAATATTTTGAGAAGAAGCTGTCTCATAACTATATGGAAGGTTAGCTAAAATATTTTATAAAGTGTTAGCAAGTATATCAGAGAAACTAGCTGCAGAGATGGCTGGAAGAATTATACAGAAAACTATTATGAAAATGCAAGAGTGCAAGAAAGCAGCTGTTCTACAGTTTACTGATGGAGTTTGAATTCAGATAGAGGAAAAAGGTCAAGATCCTTTATAATTCATAGCTACAATTGTGTTCTGAGAAAACAGCTAACGTTCCTGGACCAATCTTAACCAGAAGAGTACTGATTAATGCCAATAACCATACCTGAATTATACCTTCCTGATTATGACAATCCTGGATTATAACTGCCTCAGCAAGACCAACTTACAAAGAGAAAACAGATGAATGTATATACAATCTTGAATAGCATTATATATAATAAAAATGAAATTTCAAATAATTTTATTTGGTAAAAATGACATTTAAAAATTTATATTTTAAAGAATAAGAAGTAAATAATTTTGCTTAAATTAAATTAAAATCTAGAAGAAATGATTAATTCATGGATAATTTATTTTGAAAAAGAAAAAGAACTTCTAAATACTTTTTTTAAAATTAATTCAAAGATGTAATTAATTACTTGAGGGTAACCTGTCATAAAAAAGACTTTTGAGTTAGCTATCAAAAAAATTGGCTTTATTTTTTTGTTAAAAAAAAGATACAAGAAAATATTTTTATTGACAAAAAAGAGACAAATTAGTAATATTAATTAATATCATCTATATGTTCATAAATGCACATGTATATGAGAATTTTATGTATAGTTTTTAAATGGATCTAATTATGAAACCTATTTTTAATTATTTTATTTTGTCAATTTAAGCATGAATAGATTTTAGGTAAACCTAGTGTAACTTAAATGTAAACCACTGTATAGTAACTTAAATTTGTATATTAATAATGCAAATCATAGTGTAATAACTTGAATATTTTAAATCATATACATAAGTGACAATGTGATAATGTTTTATTATTTTATGTTAATCAACATCAGAAGGTGTAATTGATATGCATAGCCTTATTCTAGACTTTAATATCAATTCCATTGTTTATAAACTTGTGTTTAATTACAAAAATTATTCCAGTGGTTGCAAATATTTTTAGAATATCTGTTTCTATCATCTCTTTATTATATACCATACTTTAGCTTGTGTTTTTCTGAGCTAGTTACATGTCATGTACAATGGCTGATTTATAAATGTGGATATATTATTAGTGTAAAGATATCCCAATAATGATTATTATGATGACTAATCCTCATCCTGGTTGGCAGAAAAGATAATATTCTTTAAAGCCCCTGCACTACATTTTATTTTAGTTTATTTTTATTAGAAGTTAAGTTTATAGTTGGCCATTACATTAATGACACTCAGTGGCCAGAATATTGATGATGTTCAGCATGTTTTATAATTCCAGCATTGTTGTTTAGATTTTTCTGATTATGTATTCTGATGTATTCACACTTAGTTTGTGCCTCCAAATTAGTGGTTAAACAATTGCCTCAATCTGGCAATGGCTCTATAGTAGCCTGGTTTGAAGAAGACCCATTTAAAATCCATTTTCCACGTTGATTGCTGATTTGATGTATTGATGTATTTTGATTTTGGTCATTAATAATGATAAATGGTATTACTTGGAGTATCATTTATACTTACTTTGAGTTATTATAATGCTCACTGATATACAATTAAGCATACAGTTGCTTTGAGGAGTTAATTGGCTGATCTGTCAGAGATCATTTGATTTCATGCTTTCAGAATATATAACATTTCTTATATATTTTTATTACTTTAATAATGAATACTTTGGATTATTAAAATAAATTTTAATATCATTATCTTACTTTAACATTATTTGAAATATCATGAAATTGTGAGTGATTATATATATATATATATGTGTGTGTGTATGTGTGTGTGTGTAATAATAATATGACATATATATATATATATATATATATTACTATAATAAAAATAAAAATGAGATTATATCCATGGTAACAGAGATTAGTGTTATTTTTTGATGTTATGAAGAAACTATTGATTATCATTAATTGACAATCCCTGAGAATAAACAAGTGTATCTTCATTAACCTATAATATCTCTTATATTAAAGTATTTCTGAAGTAAAAGGAGCTATTGTAGGCTAATTAGAAAACTTGTTTATTAGTAGTAATTGATAGTTTCTTAAATAACATCAAAAACTGATACTATCTCTCTTTACATGTGTATAGTGACCCTATATATATATATATATATATATATATATATATATTGTATATATATATATATATATATATATATATATATATTGTAACTGACAAAAAAGAGAAAAGGAGAGGAGAGACCGCATATGTAGAGAGAGAAAGCATATATCTATATAACAGGGCATCAAATTTTAACTTTAACAGAACAGCTGCTTATAAACTCTGAAATTATAAAGGTAGACATTTATTAACTTCTAAAATAATTTTAACTTGTAAAATTTCTAGATTTAATTCTTAGATTAAATGATTTCTTAAATCAGGTCAGCCAAATTGTAAATAACAAAAGAAAATGGACTGCCGTGGCTATCAACCTTACAAATAACAGTCACATGAATTAAACACAGCTGTTTTATATCTCACATAGAGCAAATAAAATACCAATCGCCTACCACTCATGCTTAGGGTTCTATAATTGTTTGATAACTCATGCTGAGAAATACCAAGAATTATACTCATAATAAACATTATAAACTATTACCAATAAACTAAGAGAGGAGGAAAAACTTCGACTCACACTCATAATACTTTAATGACTTCATTATTTCCCACATAAATTACCAACATCATAGTTACAATTAATTTATTTCTGATATTAACTTCTCTGCACTCTCCTCTTCCACTTAACTTTATTATTTTTAACTTCTTCACACTATTGTATTTTCCTAATCAGATATGCATGGAATAATCAGTATTATCGATGTAATTAATTTATAAAACCACATTAATTTTTGAAACAATAAATCCATAAGCTTTTAATTCAAAATTGGAAAATTACAGTCTCAGGATTCAAATCAGGAATGCAAAATTTTTATTGGTGATCTTACAAATTTACTTTTGACCAATGAATGCTATCCCAGTGATTATCATTTAAGTAGACATGTGCTTGATCTCTGAGCTAATATCTACTTTTCATCAACCAATAATAATAATAACATCGAATAAATTACTAAACATTTAACTAATGGATTATTCTATCAACTTTAAATTTTGAACTAGATTACTATCGACTGGGAATACATTCCAATACCGGGAGTGGGAAAAGGGATTTTATGTCCACTCAAGATAATAGTCACAACATGATAAATTTATAAAAATGAAAATAATAATTAAATTAAAAGGAATCTCCTTTCAGATGTTTGCAGTGTTACCATAATAATTTGTAAAGCAATTTATGAATGTTTCTTTAAAGCAACATTTGGATTTCATGAGAAAATATCAATTTAAAAATTAAACTTTTGCAATGTGTCTGTACCTGAATAAGCATTAAAATATTTATTTTGAATTGCATAGGATTAAGATTTCTGGATTTGTGGGAACCAAAACACTAAGACACAACACCAAATTTAATTAACATACAGCATGTTATAAATTACAGAATTTAAATTTGATATAGCATATTAGCTATCCAATTAATAAAATAAAATATTTACAGTGATTTTACAATCACTATGGAGAATATGATCCCTCTATTGTGTTCAATAAGACATTTCTACATGAGATGAATCTATCAACTGTAGCTTTACATGGACTTAAATAAAATAAAATAAAGTAAATGAAACATATATCTCAACCAGTTATATTTTCACTGGTTTAGAAACGTTTTTCTGGGAGGCATGCCTAAATAACTATTACAATAACAGCCTTTAACATCAGTAAATTATAAAGTAACTTTTTAATTGATTCTACTTATCAAAATAAATATAGGCCTCTTTATGCTACTGACTTTACAAACCAAGTATTATACATTGTTTCATTAATCTTTAAAAGTCACACTGATCCAATTAACAACTTAGGTTTAATCTTAAAACTTTTTAGTTACTCTTTTGAATTATCACTTGTCTGTTTATTTGATATATTATTTTTCTAACTCTATACTACCTAATTGTTCTAGAGGTGACACTCATGCACTTACATACACTCAATGCTTTCTATGTACCAATGTCAGTAATAAACCATTAATCTTACAATTCCCGCAGTGATTTACTTCCATTATGAGCCAGTTATGGTGCACACTGTTAATTTAAGCTTTTAACATTAACTTTTTCTTGAGTCATCTTTAAAATTAAAGTGTCCTGAAGTAGTTAATCCACTTTACTAGCACCTCCACAATGACCAACAATTAAGTTACAAATTCTTACATAATGAAAATAGGGCTACAAAATATATATCAATAAGAAAATAGCATGAACCTGGGGCACCTGTACCATCTGAGAGCTGTAAAAATGTTACAATTCAGTTACTACACATATAAATATGAGCATGCACCTATGACTACTACAAATATAACCTAGAACATATCTCTTACAAAGTATATTGACTATAGAGCTGAGGATACACCCTTGATCTACTATTACATTGTTAAAATACTTAATACCTATAATCATGAGAGAACTATGCTCAACCTCAATCCTCAAGGCAGTGATAACTTAGCATACCTTGAACAAACATGGCCATTCACAAGCATCACTTAATCTTGAGAGAACAGGGTTTGAATTCTCACTAACTACAATATTGATTTATAAAACTGATATGCAATAATAGTTCAATATGACTAGAATAAAAAAAAATATCCAAGTCTTAAATTATTATGAAATAATAAATGTGCATTACTTTTCAACATAAAACAAGTATACTTAAATCTCTCATCATCCAGAGCATAGCAATATCAAAATCTTAATACTGCATAAGTAATAAAATAAAGCATTAATATTATCAATATTTACTTGTAAGCAAAAAAAAAAAAACTATTTTATATATTTGCGAACCTCTCATGTAAACATTTCAAACTTTCAAACAGACAAGTCATTCATATTATGGTAGCATCGAACTTAAACCATAATAACATATAAAGAAGAATACATATTTGATCCTACTATAAATTAAATTTAATGATAGGTATATTTATTAATATATCTTAAATAATAAACACTAAAATAAAATAAGCTTTAATACACATAATAAATCAATGAATAATAAAATAAAGAGAAAAAATATACTGAAATGTCCATAGCACAGTCCATCACTGTGACAATTTAGCACAATCAGCATCTTCCATATGATCATTTAAAGTTAATCCACACACATTATAAATACACACACACACACATGACATTATCAAAACATGAAAATGCACAAATGACCACAATTTCTTGATGCAAGAATATTCCAAATTTGAACAATTGTTAAATAGCATTTTTAAATTTTGGAAACTCACATTCTTACAAAGCTCCTAAACTATTCCTTTGGTTCCTATGAGGTTTTACACATATTTTCTTGAGAAGCATTCAATATTTAAAATAATCACTTGATCTTAAGTTATCTATCGAAATTACTCAAGTTTTAATAGCATTTCAATGAACTCTGTCATTCTCTGGTAATGTAAGTTTGGAAATTTCATTTTAGCTCAGCATTTATTTATTACTACAATAAATTTTACGATTTCATTTACAACTTTCACTTATCAATTTTTTGTTTCTCAATTAAATAACGTTTTTTTTTTTTTTTTTTTTTGGGGGGGGTGGTATTTTAAAATTTCTTTCATACAAGAAACATTTTTTGACCTTCATGATAGAAAATGTAGAAAGTGTTGCCCCGACTCTGAAAAATTTTAACAAAAGTATAAAATTATGGCTAATATTCACATTTAAGACTTTTTCTTCTCTTTCTTAAATAAAAACATTCAAATATTTTACATAAAAGTTCTAACAAAATAAATATCCAAGAAAGTTAATACTTGTCATATTTCATCTTGGGAAAATTAAACCACTAAACATCTCATGATCACCATTCCTAATCTTTCCTAATAGGATAGTGGTGGCTATGGTTATTAAAGAACCAAAGTCACCAAAATGTATGGGTACTGAACTGAGCTCTGGCTTATATGACTTTATAAGCTACTGTTTTCAATTTTAAACTCATAGTTTTGTAGTTAAGTAGAGATAAAAGGTGGCTACTAAAGGGTTGCATAAGATCCTATGATCTAGGTGCAGTACTCTCAGATCCAAAGCTCCTCACTGACAAAAACCACAAGCTATAAACTAGTCTGGGAATATTGGATGAGTAGGCTAAAGATGGGGATTTTATGCACAAGCCTTCTGGAATCCATAAATTGTTCTGGATTGCACTGAGTGGCAATACTGTGTAAAAAGTTTTGACTGTTTTAATTTGGGAAAATTAGAGAGTCCATCCCAGATGCACCATCCATTGATCAATTTCACAGACATTTTTTATCATAGAAATGTGATTGATGATTGATTTTGGGGATGAAATGCTTACCTGACTTAGCAATTTACATTGACATGCTTATAAAACTTAGTACAAGTTAACTTATACTGCAAGTTTTAACAAAATATTACGTCAGAAAATAGAAACAAGCAGAAGAATACAAAGAACCACCAAAACAAAAATAGAACCATAAACCAAATAACAGAACCCTCTCAAATTGTGCACAGCCCTTTTATAATCTTTGGTTGTCAGTGATCTTCACACGCACCTCCTTAACCATTCACCGCTGGTATTAAATTTTGATTGATTAGTATACCTAATTTTGATATTAATTTTTCATACTACTAAATGATCATGTGGTTTACTTGAGAATTTCTTGGTTTTAAATTATATATATATATATATATATATATATATATATATGTTAAAACGAAGATTTGCACGGGTTAAATATATAAAATACATATTTTGCGGGTTCATCCGTGTTAAAAACTTTTAATATCAATATACTGACGTTTCGCTTGGTCCCAACCTCCGGTATATATATATATATATATATATATATATATATATATATATATATATATATATATATATATATATATATATATATAGAGAGAGAGAGAGAGAGAGAGAGAGAGAGAGAGAGAGAGAGAGAGAGAGATAAACAAGACACAATATAGCAAACTGAAAGAGATTTTTATAATTTAAAATAATGGTTTTAATTTAATTTAAAATTTTATGACTCAATATTGTCAGATATTTATTTGAATTAATATAAAATTGTAGTCCTTTCAATTTGCTTTCAAATGTCACCTTACACGAGACAAAAAATTTATAATTGTCCCAATAAATACAATTTTTTTTATACCACCATGCACACTTGCTCACACACAAATGGCCTTTCAAGCTAAGTATGGGAATTACAGCTAGCACTAAACCTACTAAACAATATTAAATTTACAGATTTAATCATATAAATTGACAACTGAATTGTATATGACTGTTAGCAAGCTGACATTTACGATATACACATACAGCCATCTCTTTTAATTATCTACATTTCATCAAATAAATATTATTTTCCAATCTTAACACTTAGGCCCCCTCTACTTCTCAGTTATCACACTCGATCCCAACAATTAAAACACATTTAAATTTACTGTGTGTGAGACGTTAAACTGCCTTACACATCTTATCCAAACGATTACATTAATTTTTCTTTAATACTCTACAGCTATGATTTCTTTATACATTATATGTCTACCACAAGTGCTTTCCAATCCAGTTATTTTTGGCCAAAGATATGTATATATGAAAATAATAAATATACGAACTAACTAAAGGAAAAATAAAAACATAATAAAAACACAGAATTACTTATAAAACTGCTTTAATATTTCAACCAGCAGACTGGTTGAAATATTAAAACAGTTTTATAGAGACGTAATTCTGTGTTTATATATATATATATTGAAGCATTCGATGTCTAATCATCATCGAGCTTCATGCTTCACCATCTACACTAACCCCCTGCAGAGCCTGCAATTCAGACCCCACTGTAAATATATGCCATTCACCCATACACTGGAGGCATAATTATCCAAGGAATTAATAAAATTGAAAATATTTAGTAAAGTAAAACAGTAGTGTGTGTGATGTATATATATATATATATATAAATGAAGCAATAGTTTCATTAATATTTATTGCTGAGAATTAGATGTTCTTATATAATTATAAATATATTTTTATATATGTGTATTTAATCAAATTGTTGGAATGTACCAACAAAGAAAAATGGGGAAGGCTCGAAATACTGAAATAATATTTATCTAGATTTACACCGTTTTCATTAATTAAAATTATAAATCTTAATTAAAATCAAAAGCAAGTCTTCTGTTAGTTGTTTTCAAATCTTTAAAAATATCTACAATGGTATTTTGAGCCTTATCTGTTTTAAAAATATTTTACTAATTAAATGTTTTTTATTTAATCAAGAGATTATAGAGATAGCTGTGGGCAACTGAGATTGCATTTTTGGCAGGATTAAAGGGTGTATAAAAAGGAACATAGAACAAAAGAAGTCAGTTTTTTTAGTCAGTTAACTTTAGTTACTTTTCAGTGGAGTTGGTTTAGTTACTTTTCCGTTTATTACTTTCAGTAAAATAAATTTTAAGAAGCCAACACAAGTTCTGTGCTATGAAGTTTAAGTAGAGGACTCTTTCACCTTTCTCTTTTTCTCTCAGAGAACTGTTTGCCTGCCTGCTGCTACCATGTTCCATCTGACTGGCCGGCCACGATGACTGTATAATTGCCAACCTGGCTGCTCATCCATATGCTGCTATCCTTAGGTAACCACACCTGATGTAGAGCTGCCTTCATAAGTAAATACTTTTGTAATTTGTAATATGTAGTTCAACCTTTGTATTTAATGTATATATTAATTTCTAAGATTCTGCTAATTTTGCTTTTAAATTCTCTCTCTGTAATCCCTTACTAATATAATGTATTTTAACTTACCCTTCATGCTTAATTAATTTATGTTACATAGCTTTGTGTGGCTCAATTAAATATTTAACTTGTTTTGTTGAATGTATATATAATTTATTTTAATTAATATGCCAATATCAATCAACTTTGTGAGTTTAATAAGGGTTTATTTTCTTTGTTCAATGGGGAAAGAGCTTCAATTAAATTTATTAATAAAGTTTTGTTTATTTAAAATTGAAAGTGCTTGCTAGGTTGGTTTTATATTTAAATATTTTATTCACGTTTTTTTATCTAAAATATTTTATTGTGGATGCATATTTTACTTTCTTATTTAAATTTGTCTTTAAATTTCCATTTTAAAAGATTGTGAACCTTCACATAATTAATCCATTCCTTCTTGCTGTTGCCTGAAGGGCTAATTTTATCAGTTAATATGTATATGGGAATCGAAATTAAATATAAAAGTTTGTTAGTTTAATGTTTTAGTTAAAGAGTTATTTTCTAGTATAATTTTCTGAATGATTCTTTATTTAAATATATCATTGTGCAGGAGTCAAACCATTTACAGTTTTTCAAATAAAGTATATTAAGTTATTGTACATGTATAACGCTGCTGGCTGACCTTTCCCTTCACTTATGGTACTTGCACATATTTTCTTTATGGCTTTGTCATTTGGGAACTTCAGAAATCCGAATCTCCCCAACCTACTAGTTCTCAAAATCATTCATAATCAGGGTACACCCTACTCCCTGTGGAACGTGAGGTTTATAGGGTTTGATTGTGCACTGGGCTGTCAAACCAAACCTCTCCATCTGATACCGTCCTGTTAAAATGGCAGACATGTCACCCCTCATTCAATATCAAATGTCTTAAAATGATGAAGCATTCAAAGTACCATAAGATCCATATTTCTTTTATGACCTGCTAGCATTGTTATTGTTTTAGTTAATGGATTTATGCCTGTTTGGCCTTTCATTAGGTGTTGGAAATAATGACTCATTCATGAAATGTGCCAACATGCTAATTAGTCAGTATGTTAATTTTAAAGCTGCTTCCTTTTAAAATACTTATCGATTCCCATAGAAGTAAATCTAATTTGTATTAATGATTGTATAACTTATTCTCATAAATGTATCATACTGTTTGTTTTTTATGTATAAGTTTCAAAGACATCTTTCCAAACAATGCCAATAAATTATACATATAATGGTTTTGATAAGATAGGTAAATGATTAAAATTGTATATTTTGCCTGTTTATCAAATAAATCATTTACTATTATACCTGTCACGATCTTTTATATTTGTTTTATACATCCACATCATTTTATTTGTAAACATTTGTAAATTGGCATATTAATTCTGCACAAGTGACAATACATTCTATAAATTTATATTCATAAAATAATTAATAAAGAGGATTTTATAAAAACAAATCCCAAGTTTTGCAAATGTATAATATCACTCCAAGCATGAAACAATTTTGTAATATATATATATATATATTGTAATGAGCTCAGACGTTCGTTACTTTGTTTTTTTTTTTTATATTTATTAAACAGGAAAGTAAATTAAAAAGTTCGCATTTAAAAATTTTCTTTAAGAATTAAAAATTGAAATTAAATATCATCTTAAACTCGTATATATTAAAGCGCACAGATAAAAAAAATTATTAAAATAAAACTGTATTAAAAATAGAAAAGGTATTTTAAAAACAAAAACTTAAAAAGATTTAGAGATAAAAATATATCTTTAATCTTGAAAAACACAGAAATTAATCAGAAATGGAAATGATTGTTAATTAGTTAAATGTAAACCAGCCTTGGGCATTTAAATGTAAAAACATCGGTCAGATAGGAAAACAATAGAAACAAATAGCCAATGAAAGAAATCCATTGGGAAATCGGACCTCAGCGAAAGGATCATCACATTGATGACATAATGCCAAGTCAATCCTTCGAATACCTATAAAAGGAAAATTTGGAAATTATTAATTAGTGATTGGTAATTGATTATTACGATGTGACTATATGTATTAGTACGGAGTTGGAGGTGAAGAGATTGACAGACGCACTGTCAATTCTTTCAGCTGTTAAAGAAAAGAGAAATGAACTATCGTTACCTACATTGAGGACCAATTAAACTAAAAAACCTCTGAATGAATAAATAAAACAACGGCTAAATGGATACCAATCTTTTGAGGATGGCGTGGGAATTCACGTTCATGGCAAGTAACGGATAAAGATGAACTGTTGTAAACCGTAAGAACTTTATAAATAATAAACATTAAATTAAAACTTTCCATATTTAAATGATTGCCATATTATCCTATCTGACCAACGTTATTTATTAATTAGTTATAATTTTATTTAATGTAATTATTTTGTAAAATCATTTCCATTTATTTATTTTTTGTTCTTTAAGTTTTATTATGATTTCTGTTTTCCGTTAAGTTAAATGATATAAATGTTGAACTTAAGTTGGGCATGAATGGCTGTATACATTTGTAAAGTTATATTAGGGGAGGGTAATCTTAGGTTATTTGTGTCGTTGTTAGATTGGGTCAATGGATTGGATATATTGATGTAGCTAGTAGATGTAGTCAGAGATTCGCTACTGGCAGAATAGTTTATATATACACTGCACTCACCCGTTTGCCTATGGAAGGAATTATAAGACGGAGAACGCAGTTCCTTTCTATGGAGTTTTTTATATTGTTCTTCTCATTAGATAGATGTAATATTCCTATCTGATGAAAGTCAATGTGTTCTCTTAATCTTTTTGGTGCTGCCGTATTCCATATTACATTGAATACATCGATGTATCAGATGAATTGATGCCAGTTTGACTGCGATTTTAGCCTAAGGTTAAATAGGGATAGAATATTTTATTTTCAAATGCAAATCTATGTAGTCTATTCATACTCAACCCTAAATAAAAATGCATTAAATTTAAGTTGTTTATAGACGCTTGCATGGATTGGTTATCAATTAGGTATGTTTTGGATTTCATATTTGATCAAAATATATAGACATTCGATAAATAATGATACCTTACTGGTGAGTATCTAAAATGTATTTATTCGGATGTCTTTTAAGTTATTGGTGACAATGCAAGTATCTTATGGCGAATACTATTGGGTTACGTATAAATTTCCCTCTGCAATTGTCTGTAATCAATAATTTTGTATTTTGATCGTTTATGTTTACTTTGAAATGTTTTTGACCGTGAAATCTATGTAACCGATCTATATTCAACATTATAAACAAGCTTTCATAAATTTATCTGTGCGAACTTAATTAAAATGTAAAATTAGAATATAATAGTAAGTAAATGTAAATTAAAGTCAAAAATCAAAGTTAAAAATGTAGGTTAAATTTTGAAATGTAAAACTAATACTAAAATAATTTTAAATCTTTATATATATATGTGAAATAAATAAATGTTTGTGTGTTAATTACTGGCAGTGGCTTATTTTATTCTTTTTTTTATATACTCTTAGAGTATATTATTAAATCTCTGCTATTCCACTGAGCTAGTGACATGGGCTAACGACTGGAATCAAAATTTAAAAAAAAAAAAAAATTTTTTTTTTTTTTACTTACGTATCTTCCTACTTTATAAATTTTTCTAGGTTGAAATGCCTAGATGGCGCCCTGTAGTGCAGTTTACGTAAGTCTACATTCTCCGGATCGTTATAATAAATATATGCATTTTCTCAATATTTTATTAAATATATATTTTATGTAAATCCTGTTTTGTTTTTGAATTATTATTTTCTAAATAGTATTTAGAACTTTTTTTGAGCTGATAACTTAGCATTAATAAATATAACTTTCGTAAATGTAATTCCTGGGCTACTCTGATCTCCATCATCATCATGTCTGATCTTATGCTCTACCGCTTTGCTTCTTGGCCCAGAATTAAAATAATTGAGCTATATCATCAGGATTGTTGTTCATTGGGTCAGAGATTCGAAGAATAGGCAAATAGGTTAGAATTCAGGATTGCTCCAGACCTGTGTATCTCGAGCATGATCGGATTCGAGGTACTTTTGCTTAGAATTTAAATCTTGTTAAGTCAGCATACTGTTTTGACTGTTACAATATATATGTAATATACAAATCAATATATATATATATCAAAATACAGTAAAATTTACATAAATTATATTATTTTTAGAAGTACTTTCGACTAAACATTTTGTAGTCTTTATCAACTATATAACATTGAATAATCAAAATGAGACAACCTTCAACAATACCAATAGTTCAATTCAGATTTCCCATAATTCTGTTATCTTAACATTTGATTGATTTGTATATTACATATATTGAGGAACGAATACAGATATCAAACTTAATTTATTATATATATATATTGTAACGATCCGGAGAAGGCGACTTCATGTAATCTGCACTACAGGGCGCCATCTAGGCATTTGAACCTAGAAAAATTTATAAAGTAGGCAGATACGTCAGTCAAAAAAAAAATTTTTTTTTTTTTTTTTTTTTTAAATTTTGATTCCGGTCGTTAGCCCATGTCACTAGCTCAGTGAAATAGCAGAGATTTAATAATATAATCTAAGAGTATATATATATAAAAAAAATAAAATAAGCCACTGCCAGTAATTAACATACAAACATTTATTTATGCACATATATATAAGATTTAAAATTATTTTAAATTAGTTTTACATTTTAACATTTAACATTATTTTTAACTTTACCTTAGATTTTAATTTACATTTTTAATTTCTAGTATATTATAAGTTTACATTTTAATTAAGTTTGCACAGATGGGATTATAAAAGCTTGTTTATAATGTTGAATATAGATCGGTTACATAGATTTCACGGTCAAAAACATTTCAAAAGAAACATAAACGATCAAAATACAAAATTATTAATTACTGACAATTGCGGAGGGAAATTTATATGTAACCCAATAGTATTCACCATAAGATACTTGCATTGTCACCAATAACTTAAAAGACATCCAAATAAATATGTTTTAGATACTCACCGTAAGGTATCATTATTTATCGAATGTCTATATATTTTGATCAAATATGAAAACCCAAAACATACTTAACCGATAACCAATCCATGCAAGCGTCTATAAACAACTTAAATTTAATGCATTTTTATTTAGGGTCAAGTATGAATAGACCACATAGATTTGCATTTGAAAATAAAATATTCTATCCCTATTTAACCTTAGGCTAAAATTTGCAGTCAAACTGGCATCAATTCATCTGATACATCGATGTATTCAATGTAATACGGAATACAGCAGCACCAAAAAGATTAAGAGAAGATATTGACTTTCATTAGATAGGAATATTACTTCTATCCAACGAGAAGAACAATAAAAAAAAACTCCATAGAAAGGAACTGCGCTCTGCATCTTATAATTCCTTCCCTAGGCAAAACGGGAGAGTGCGGCATATGAAGCGATTCTGCCAGTAGCGAATCTCCGATTACATCTACTAACTACATCAATATATCCAATCCATTGACCCAATCTAACAATGACACAAATAACCTAAGATTACCCTCCCCTAATATAACTTTACAAATCTATACAGCCATTCCCACCTGACTTAAGTTTAACATTTATATAATTAATTTAGCGAAAAATAAAAAAAATCATGATAAAACTTAAAGAACAAAAAATGAATAATATAAATGGAAATGATTTTAAATATATATATATATATATATATATATATATATATATATATATATATATATATATATATATATATATATATATATAAAGGAGTACATCAAATAACATTATTAATAAATTAAGTTGGTCAGATAGGAAAATATTGCAATCATTTAAATATGGAAGGTTTTAATTTAATGTTCATTATTTATAAAGTTCTTACGGTTTAAAACAGTCCATCTTTATCCGTTGCTTGCCATGAATGTGAATTCCCATGCCATCCTAAAATTGGTATTCTGTTGGCCGATTTATTTATCCATCCGGAGGTTTTTTGTTTTAACTGGTCCTCAATGTAGAAAAACGATAGTTCATTTCTTTTTCTTTCTTAGCAAAGCTGAAGGGATTGAATCGTGTGTCTTTTTTCAATCCCTTCTCCTTCACTTCTGCACTAACACATATCTCTCACATCGTAATAATCATTAAACTAACTAATAATTTCCAAACTTGTCCTTTTTATATTAATGTGAAGGATTGAATTTACATTACATCACCGATGCGATGGTCCTTTCGCTGCGGTCCGATTCCATAGGGATTTCTTCTTATTTGCTAACAGTTTCTATTGTTTTCCTATCTGACCAATGTTTTTACATTTAAATGCCCAAGGCTGGTTTACATTTAACTAATTAACAATCATTTCCATTTCTGATTAATTAACCTGTTTTCCAAATCAAAAATATATTTAAAGATAAATTTAAAGATATAATTTTATCTCCAAATCTTTTTAAAATTTAGTTTTAAAATACTTTTTCTTTAATAAATTTTTATTTTAATAATTTTTCATTATCTGTGCGATTTAATATATACGAGTTTAAGATATTTAATTTCAATTTTTAATTCTTAAAGAAAATTTTTAAATGCGAACTTTTTAATTTACTTTCATGTTTAATAAATAAAAAAAAACTATGTAACGAACATCTGTGCTCATTACAATATATATCATCATCATCATTATCAACCATTATCAATCCACTGCAGGATGAAGGTTTATCCAAGTTTAATCCATCTTCTCCGATCTTTAGCTTCTCTTCTCCACATCACACCTGCACATTTTCTTATTTCATCCATCCATCTCACATGTGGTTTCTTTCTGGGTCTTTTACAATCTCTTGGAATCCAGTTTAAAATTTCAATTGTCCATATATTATCATCTCTTCTAGCAATATGTCCAGCCCAACTCCACTTCAATCTTTTAATTTTTTCAATGAGGTCAGTAACACCTGTTTGTTCTCTTACCCATACATTGCATTTTCGATCTCTTCTTGTTACTCCTAACATACATCTCTCCATACTTCTTTGAGCGGTCTGAAGTCTCTGTAGTGCTCTTCTATTAAGTGTCCAAGTCTCAGATCCATAAGTAAGAACTGGTAAAACACATTTGTTAAAAACCTTCCTTTTCAAACACATAGGCATATTTCCTTTTAGTATCAAGTTATTTCTACCAAAAGCACTCCAACCAAGTTTAATTCTATGATTAATTTCCTCCATTATGTTTTCATCTATATTAATAATTTGATCAAGGTATTTGTAACTGTAAACTTCTTCTAATTCATCATAATCAATCTTTATTTTCATATTTTGAGCAAATCAATTAAACATTACTTTAGTCTTTTTAACATTTATCTTTAGTCCTAATTTCCTACCTTCATCTGATAATTCCTGCAACATATCCTGCAGCTCTGAAGCATTATTTGCAAAAACAATTACATCACCTGCGAAATCTAAATGACTTAAATAATATCCATTTACTTTCACTTCTTTAGTTTCCCATTTAAATCCACAAAATAGTTCTTGCAGCACTGCTGTAAAAAGTTTTAGAGATATGGAGTCACCTTGTCTTACACCTTTCTCAATGTTGACTTTCCCAGTCTCATTATGTAATCTAATTGTTGCTGTTGCATTTTTATAAATATTCTTTAAAATATGACAATATCTTGGATCTATACCTTGATGATCCAATGCTTTAATCACTGAAGAAATGTTTATAGAATTTAATGCCTTTTCATAATCTACAAATCCAAAACATAATGACAACTCATATTCATTTGACCTTTCTATAACTTCTCTCAACACCTGGATATGATCTATTGTACTAAAACCACTTTTACATCCAGCTTGTTCTTTTGGTTGGTGGAAATCCAATGTTCTCTGTAGATGAGTTGTAATTATCTTGGTAAAAATTTTATATAAAACTGATAAAAGGCTGATAGGTCTGTAATTTCTAATATCTTCTTTATCACCTTTTTTAAATATTAATATTATTACTGCATTCTTCCAATCATCTGGTACATCTTTATCATTTAGACATTTGGTATATAACTTTGCTAAAAAAAATTTCTATTTTTTCACCTGCTTCTTTTAATATATCAATTATAATTCCATCATTACCTGGAGCCTTTCCTTTCTTCATACATTTAATTGCATGTCTCACTTCTTCATTTAAAATTCTGGGCAATTCGGAAGATGTAATAGATATAGGAGGAACTTGTTCTTTATTGTTATATAATTCTTGATAAAAATCTTCTACCAATTTCATGATGTCATCTCTCTTTTTAGTAATAATTCCATCTTTTTTTCTTATTCCAGATATAAATTTCCTACCAATACCAAAACGATGTTTTACATTCTTAAGACTTTTATTTTCTTCTACAGCTTTCCTTGCTAGTTCACAGTTATGCTTTCTTATATCATTTTCAACTCTTTTCCGCACCATTTTACAAAATTCGAGATATTCAATTATTTTTAATGCATCATTTTTGTATATCTTCATATTCCTTCTTTTCTTCATAAATTCTCTAGTTTCAGTAGAAATTTTATTGGTCAATTGCTGCTTTTTTCTACCAGCTATCTTTGTTGCAGTTTTTAAAAGTGTATCAGTTATTTTCATATTAATTTCATTCAAATCTGAATCCTGTTCAAAATCTACTAATACTTGAAACCGATTTGTAAGTTCTAATTTAAATTCATTAGAATGTTTCTGAAGATTAGAAATATCAACTGTAAATATTGTTTTTCTTAATAATTTTTGCCTCTCTAGTTTTACATTAACACGTATCTTACACCTTACTAATCGATGATCACTTCCTGTGTTAAATTTATTAAGAACATTACAATCTTGAAATATGTATTTCCTGTTACTCAAAATATAATCCAATTCTGCTGTACCTTCATTTGGATGCTTCCATGTCCATTTCCTTTTAACATTTTTCTCAAAAAAAGAATTCATAATATAAAGTTTTTCTTTTTCTGCAAACTCCACAAGTCTATGTCCTCTCTCATTTCTATTACCATAATCAAAATTACCTACAGCACTTTCATCTTTCATTTGTTTACCAATTCTAGCATTAAAGTCTCCCATAACAATGTTAAAATGGTGTTTACTCTGATCAAAAGCCTTTTGTACATCCATATAAAAATCTTCTATTACTTCATCACTATGAGAACTTGTTGGGGCATAAACCTGAATTATCTGCATTTGGTATCTGCTATTAAGTTGTATAACTAATCTTGCCACTCTGTCCGATATACCATCAATCTCCACAATATTGTTCTTCCACTTTTTATTTATAATGAATCCTACTCCATTTGTATTTCCAATATTTGTGTTTTTATAATAGAATATATGTCCACTTTTTAAATCAATTGTCTCTTCACCTTTTCTTCTAACTTCACAAAGTCCAATAATGTCCCATTTAATATAAGAAAATTCTTCTTCTAATTCTTGTAATCTTCCTTCACTTGAAAGTGATCTGCAGTTGTAAGTACCTAAATAAAAAGTCGTCATCTAATGGCAGCCTGGTTCCGCATATATATATATATATATATATATATATATATATATATATACGTAATGTAAAAGTATAATACCCATTATAAAAAATATTATATATAATATATAAACAAACAATTTAACGGTAAAAAAAAAATTGTGTTTTAATTTTTTTAGTAGCTTTCAATTATGTAGTAATCCATCCTGTAATTGAAAGCACTGCTAAAGAATTTAAAATATATATATATTTTTATCATTAAATTATATATATATATATAATATATATATATATATATAATTTAATATAATATATATATATATATATATATTGTACCCTTACTTCTCGATGTATAATATAATTTGAAATACGACTAGCTCAATTGAATTATAATGCTCAGTTAAAATTTGCATATCTATCTTTAATTTACTTTTATAATATCATATTCTAATTAAATTTATTATCAATTATCAAAATCAATATATTTCTATAATATGTACTAATTAAATAAGTATTTATCAAAATCATGAGACTGTGAAGTAAAGTTACAAAGCAATAAGTAGATTTACATTGAGTCAATATCTTCCAAGACACTGTCTCAATGGCATAAGAATACTGTCATCTACCCATTAACTTACTACTACATCTACAGCATTCTTATGGCTTTTAAATAAAATAAACTATCTTTAATAATAATAAAATAAATAAATCTTAAATTTTAACTTTTAAAAAATATAATTAAATAATCTCAGGTTCTTCTAATTATCTTAAAGTAATGATAACTCATGTAAATAAGTATGATATGGGATTTTACATCAAACCTAAATACACCTAACTTATTTTAATAATAATAATAATACCAATCTTAGAGTATAACCTAATCTTCTCTATTTCTGTTATATCAATAATCATTAATTAAATAATCATATGTATATCTTTTATTTTCATATAGTATCTTAATTTTGGAATAGATCAAAATCTTATAATTTAATAATCTGTGGCAATAAATAATATTGTACTCTTATATTATGCATTATAATTACTCTATGACCATTGTAATATGATGTAATAATGTCAATCAATTCTCATAAATGATAATCAGGAAAATATTGTATTTATTTCTAAAATAATATTAATAAATTCACATTGTGCAAATATTATGTTTCTTCAAATTATCTGCTGTCAAATGCTGTGGTGCAAAATAATGAACTCGACACACTTTTAAAACAAATTAAACAAATTTATTAACATTAACTTTGATTAAGAATTTATTTACAATATTTACAGTTCAAATTATGAAAATAAAGAAAATAAAATAAGAAAATAATAATACAATATGTTTACTCTGTTATTAATTCATACTCCTAATAAGTAATTATATATTCTTTAAAAAAATGCTGTATTAATAACATTGAAGTATGTTTTCAAAACTTAGACTTTAAATAAATATCAGTGAACTTCAATTATTACACAGAAAAATTTATGTAAATAATATTTATGTAGCATATGTAAACAATTAAACTTTATTAATTAAATTGCTACATCACTTAAGTATTACTGTTACTTATTTCATCATGTATTAGTATGTGTTCACTTTACTATTAATACTACTTTAATATTATAATATAGAAATTAAAGTATCTGTGTAATGTAATAACAAATAATTGATTACAACTTTATATTTCACTTAATGCAATTCATGCTACAGGTTTTATCAAATATGCATTATATATATGTGTTGTTGAAATAATAATATTATTTAAATCATTCATTAATTTCAAATTCATAAAGTATTACATTAGATAAATTCTATGATTCTTTTCTATGTAAAATTATTACTTTACTTTATGTGTTATTCTACTCCTTTTTAATAACTTTCTTTCTACAAAATATCCTCTAAAACTTATTTAAACTTTCCGGAAAAACAATCATCAACTTTAAATAAATACTAATTATCCAAAACTATTTATACTTCGTCATCTATTTTCGGTAAATCTTTAATCCAACATAAACTTCTACATAAAACTTAACTTAATTTATCCAATAAAACAACAGTAAAATATAGACTTTTAAAATCTATTCCTAACTTGAAATAAAATAATTACTTGTATGAATAATAAATATAATTCTAATACTCCAACATAATAATAATAAAAATAAAAATCAAAATTTATTTACGAAAGAATCATATAATTATTTCTAAGCTTCTTATGTAATGTTGTATCGTATTTATATCATAAATTCAAATTATGCATATTTAAATAAAACTGTCACTGCCAATATAATGTGTGTGTATTTTTAAAATAATCATACATTCATTCAAAATAACATATCATTCGGTTGATCTAAAGAAAACATATTAAATACATTAAAATTATTATTATTATACAATTTTTACCATCAATAATGATTTAATGTACAGTCCATCTTCCAATATTCTTCGGAATTACAGCTTCATAAAATAATTCACATTTACACTTACGATCATTCTTTAACATATTACGTTTTATATTAATTATAAAATAAACTTATGCAATTAATTATTATATTATTTTTAGTTACTATTTTAAGAAATTTACCTATCTTATTTTTAATAAATTAATAAGATTTAATTTTTATATTAGATAAATAAAACAGAGTTCATATTACGTGACTCCAGCGATGTTTTCTTCTCCACCATAAAGTTTTTTTAATCCTAGGCACATATTCACTAGCACACCATTTCCTGTTTCCGGTCCATCACGTGTTTTTTTAAAAGTTTATGAAAAACGAAAATGTTCTTTTTAAAAACAAAATAAAAGTTAATTTTTCCACAAGAAATAAAACAAATTAAAATAGTTTAAGGATCCTGTTTTAATTCTTTCTAGAATATTATTCAAAGTCATTATTTTAAAATTAGTCTATAGTTTATAAAAAATTATCATTTAATTATTTTAAATTGACTGGGACGTCCACATATTATTTGTGCATTCCATAACCAAAATATCCAGGTAAGAATAAGTTTCTTTATTTATAAACGACCAGCGTTTAAATTATTTCAATATACTACTTTTATTATATTAAGACTTTTAGCTAATTATATTCTCAATTTATTTGCCTTTTAAAATTGTCAATATTCAGTCTTTTAAACATAAAGACTTAGCAAGGCAAGTATTTATAAAAACTACTTTTATTTTTAATATCTTTCCTTAAGATATATTTAAATTTATATCTTACAAAATACTTTCTTTATAAAGAAGTATTTTATTCTTTAAAGTATTTAATTTTCTAATAGTCAATAGCAATTAGCTTTTAAAATTATATACTGTCCAAAATATTACTTTTCTCCATCTCGTAATTTTCCGAACTAATCCAGCGTTTGTCATACTTGTAGTATAAAGTTTCCGATATATTTTCACTATATATGATGTTCCCATGACTATTTGCTTGTAAATTGAGCTTGATATAGAGACGATCGATAGGGAAAAAAATTAAGTTAATACTGCATATCTATCATTTAAAACTTTTATAACTTATTTACAAGACACTCTTATAATTTTGAAAAATGATTTTAAAAGCGTCTACAAAATTTACGTAGCTATTTTTAATAACACAATTATCTTGAAAAATCAATCACAGAGTCCTCTCTTAACAATTGAATTGAGCTTTTATACCAGAAGAAACTTCCCATTTGATTGGTAGATTAAACAATCAACCTTGCTGGCTTATTTACATATTTACCAACAACACAAAATTAAAAATAAATAATGACTTATTTAATATTTAATATTTATTACATTATCAAATTTTAAAATAATCCTTATCGTTTATTTAAATCCACTAAATATTTTTTAAAATATTCTTATTTACTTGATTTTAATTTTAACTTTTATAAAATTATTTAAAATACACTAAGTCTTTTTATACGTTATATTTTTAAAGCAATATTCTAAAATCAGATTTAATATTCTACATTTAATATCTTTATTTTTATCTCGTGATAACTCACGTATTATTTATAAATTTTATAACATGATTTTAAAACAGTTTTGCAACTTTGCTAAATAACTTCCAAGCATGTTTGTGTATATCTAACTAACATCTGTTTTTTTTTTTTTTTACAATAAAAGAAACGCTTCTCATAATCTAAAAATAACTAACAATTGCATTTTTAAAATAAACATTTTTTTAAAATAAATAAGATATTATAATAGATTTTAAAATAATTATCCAATATTATTAAAATCAAATATTAATCTTCTATTTAAGTACTTATAATAATTAATAATATTTATATTCTCTTATAATATTATTTTATCAACAATAAATATATGCATTTAATTTTAACTTGTCTTTTAAACACCTTTAGCTTTAAACACCTATTTATTAAATATATTAATGCAGTATTGATTATGGCCATTTTTCCCAATTATATATTATAATCATCATCATTTAAAATGTCTCTTTCAATATCAGCACAATTTTACATATCAAATACTCATAGATTGCTTTAATTAAACCTTTTGAAATATTACCATAAGCAAAATTAACATTACATATTCAAATATATCTTAAATTTAAAATTTTTAATAGATTAGCACAAAAATTAAATGGTGACCCATACAAAAGGGCACAATATATATATAACCCCGCCCTTTATTTTTATCATTAAATTATATATATATATATAATGGTTTCACAATTATCTGTGGTAAATAAAAGTTTTTTTTCTTAAACAGTGTAATATTTAGTATTATTTTCCAGTGTTTCTATGAAATATCATCCAGCATTGTCAATGATAACTTTAATAAAAAACTGTTAGATGTCAAGTAGTACCTAGATTTTCTGTGAGAAAAAATTGGATTGAGCATGATGCAGTTTAACATTGTTTGAGATTAACTGTTTTTTTTTTTTTTTTAGAAATTAACCATGACAATGGCAGATGCTATTTCATCAACATGTTGGATAGAAATACAAAATAATATATAATCTAACCAAAAAAACTATATAATGCAATATTTTTGTAATTATGCTTGTTTTGTATCTGTTATCAAAGATATTGAATCTTTTGTACTTTATATTTCGATATTCATACATTTTGATCTTTTTGACAGTCATCTGCTTAAGGACATTAAACATCTATCCATGTTTAAAAATTATTAATTGTGGGTATGTGCTTAATATTCTTGAAGGGTTCCTGTATACAAAAGGTTAAAATGTAGAAATTTTAGACTATAAATCTATATATGTAATAAAAATTTCAATGGCTTTAATTACTTTTACAACAACTGTAAATACAAATGTAATAATATCACATTAAAAATACTATTAAAATTTACATAATCTTGAAAGAAACTGTCAAAGAATTTTGATAAAAAGTTATATATATATGGTTGCATATATAAAAGATATAAAGTTGCATAAATATATCTATTTATATATATATATATATATATATATATATATATATATGGTTGCATATATAAAAGATATATTTTGCAGGTTCATCTGCTATTTGGAAAGATTTTTTAAAAAAAAAACATTTTTAATTTAACATTTTTGCTATTGTTGGAAAGTTAAGGTTTTTTTCAAATCAGTGATTGTTGCACCTCTTCCTTTTATCACCTAGTGGATGACTTGTGCGATCAAGTCGAAATGTCAGTATATCAGTATTTAAATTTTTTAACACGGATGAACCTGCACAATATATATAATGCAAAACCATAAAACAATACAATACTAGATTAAATCCAACATTTTACCAAAATCCTTACACAACCATGGTTTCATCTACTACAAATAAACCTTCTTTTGATATTAAGGGAAGGTGGAGTTTGAAATGAATTATGGGAGAGTTTGTTTGTTTGTATATATATGTTATTTTCCTTAGTTTGATTTTCACTTGAGAAAGTCTATTTGTAGTAGATGAAACCATGGTTGTGTAAGGATTTTGGTAAAATTTTGGATTTAATGTAGTATTGTATTGTTTTATGGTTTTGCATTTTTATTTTTGCTAGTATAGTGTTAGGCAGATTTGGTTATATATATATATGTGTGTGTGTATAATAAGTTATCTGGTATCAATATACTGTGTCTAATTGCTTTAAATTACAATAAAGCTCAAAAATAAACAGTAATAGTATAAAAAAATATTCAAAAATACTTTCACTTATTTAAATCTCAATCACTATTGATTCAAATTCTGCTCAAAAAGAGAGCTAATCTTATGATTATCAAGGAGCTATGTATGTCACTATTAGCAAGTTTTCTATTTATCATAGAAATTTAAATTGATTTATTAGAATTGCCTTTTTAATTGTTCCATATCTATAAAATCTTTCTTCATATAATATTTTGTGTGAATTGAAAATAAATTTGAAGTTACAATAAATTTCATTGTCAAAAACAAATCTTATTCTTTAGATTGTTTTGTATGAAATTTTGCAAATAAATTTAAAATAAAATTTATTGTGCATTCATTAAAGTTGATTGGATAACATTTTTTCTACGTTTAAAACAAATACTATAAAATAAACAAAGGATTGTTCAAGTGTGTCTTTAAGATTATGGAAGTATCATTACTTTGGATTATCTAAATATGAAAAAGTTATTTCAAATACTATTATTTTTATAAATATTAATATATGTGCTAGATATTGTTAATGTTTCGAATTGCTTCGAATTGTTGAACTGAGAATGTTACTGCATTTCTTTTATGTATGAAACAATTTACAACAACTTTAATTAAATTGTCAATCAAGATAAAAGAGAAATATTTTTAGATTTACAAATGTATAAAGAAAATGATTGTTTAAATAAGCTATCTCAAAGTTTTAGTACGTGTGATCCCACATTTCATATCAGCTTTAATAGCGACTCTCTTCCAATGATAATTTAGAGCTTTTTTTCTAAATTTAATTTGCTTTTCCTTCTGATGCATAGCAACAATGATAATATTCTACAAAAAGAGTGAAATTTTAAGGCACTGCAATAATAAACAATTGTTTGAATTTTGGACTGGACTGATTGCCATATTACCCACATTGAAAAAATATATATTTCATATACCATTTCCTATGTCTCATCTTTGCAAATCAGAATGTTCTGCTGCAGCTGCATTTAAGAAAAAATATTTGGCAACTAACCCAAGAAAGAGAATTTAGAGTGTCAATTTCAAATGTAACATCTTATGAAATGCTTTGCTCAAGGATACCATTAATTTGTGGAATTTTAAATAATTAATGATAAAATACTTTTTATGTTACTTATATGTATTTACCTATATTTAAGAGTGATATATTATTTTTATATATCAGCACAATGTATCATTTTTATTTTAGTTTCAGTCAGTTTTATTGTTATTTTTTATTGTTTATTTTTTATGTGTTTGTGTCCAGCCTGTTATTATTTTGTACCCATTTAGAGGTGCATCCAATAGATTCAGATTCACTGATTTAAATATTGTTACTTGGAAAATTTATACCAGGATGTATTTACCTTAAATCATGTATACTAATAACATATAAAATAACTAGTTTTAAATCTGTTCTACATCATAATGAAAAGCTATGCAGTCATAAAAATAACAAAATGCCATATATGTATTGCCACACACAGCAAGCTAGAGTAATCAATATCCCCAGACTAGTTTCTGGCTTGTGGCCTTCATCAGTGAGGAGCCTTGGATCTGAGAGCACTGCACCTAGATCTTAGCATCTAATGCAACCCTCCAGCATCCACCTTTTATCTCCACTTAGGTACAAAACTATGAGTCTTAAAGTGAAAACACCTTAATGTTTTCTCTCCAAGCCCATTAGCTTAGATCCAAGACTCCTCACTGATGAAGGCCACAAGCCAGAAACTAGTCTGGGGATATTGGATGAGTAGGCACTAGATGGGGATTTTATGCACAAGCCTTCTGGAATCCATTGATTACTCTAGCTTTCTGTGTGTGGCAATATATATAGTGAGTTTTGCCTGTTTTAACAACAATTAAACACAAGCATAAGAGGAGATGGTCATTTGATGTTTATTGGCTTAAAAATAACAAAATGCAATATACTGAACATTTTTCACATGAATTGCTGAATATAAATGTTGAATATGATAGAAGACAAATTTTACATAACCTAAGTTTAATCATAAATCATATAATGTCAATATAAGTAAAATTAATAAAAAATATATCAATGCATTTAAAAAATGATAGTTAATTTAAAATTCTTTAAAAAAAGATTCAATTAGAATTATGTTTTATTTTATGTTATTCCAAATGCAAATCTATTAATTAATAATTCTAACAATTCTATTGCTAAAATAAAAAAATAGTATGTAGCAAATATTATATGGATTCAAAATATCATATTTGATAAATCATGCGGAATTTTGGTAAAAAAATTAAACCAATCACAGATTCTTTATAATCCTTTAAAAATTATTATAATAACAATTCTAATACTATTTCGGTTGTTTTGCTGATACATCATTTTGTAGCCTTAAATTTAAATCCAATTCATACTATATAAAAAAATTATATGAAGATGACATCATAGAAAGAGAAAAAATAAAATGGCAATTTTTGTATATAGAATAAAGCTTTTAAAAAAAGGCTAATGCTGTTCAATGCAGTTCATTAGTTTCATTGCTAATAATATTAAGCTGCATAATTAAAAGTATTTATGTTTATCTAAATTATTACTGTTTATGGTTTACCACTATTATTTAAAATTGCTATGTGCTGGTGCACACACACATATGTTGTTTTATTAAAAATCATAGTTCATTAATTAAATATGATTACATCTTTGAAAAAAAATATTTTAATGTATATGTTTTTTCAGATCATATGAATTTGAGACTTAAACACATAGTAGAATGTCAATGATGAGAACTCACATTAAGTAACAAAATATGAAAGAATGCATGTTAAAAGTAACAACAAGATATCAAAAATAAAGTGCATAAATGAGAGAACAAATAGATATTACAGAAGAATTAATAAACTTAACTGGAGATGGATTGAAAATATTGCTAACAAATGATATTAAATTATACTACACAATTTAAAATGGATTTCATGAGATTATAAAATACATAGGATGGATGGGGATGAAAAAAGGAAGTGAGCTGAGCTAATGTGGCAAAGAGAACCTAGAGATTGGAGATGGATTGACCATGGAGAAACCGCAATCCTGCAGTAGATTGATTAATGGCTAAAATGGTGATGCTGAAAAGTGCTATGGATTAGAAGGTCTAGATTAAAAATGGAAACATTTTTATCATAATGTTGATCAGATATGGTTGAAAATGATGATGATGATTATATATTATCCATATCAGACAGCAAGTAACTGGTAATATTATGTGTAATTACACTACCACAGACATCAAGCTTAAACATACCAATAGAATATTGCCACAATTTTTTCCAGGCAACCCCACAATGGAGAAGTAATTGGAATCCACATACTTCCTTTGTCTCAAGATTTTAGACAGTCTGTAAATAAATTCACTGTCAGAAACAAGTTGAAATTTAATATTTTTACAAATTTGAATGCACATCTGTTTTAAAGATTAAGAAAGGAAGTGAATTTTCTTTAATTCCTTGTTTTAATGTGAGTTTTACAACAAATTTCTATAGTATTTGTTTAAGAAAAAGAATACTTGATGTAGATACTTATAATAAGTAATAAGTTGTTAGTACTTATAGCATATTATAGTTAAAGTAATGTATATTAGTCTGTTTATATGGTTGTAAAATAATTATCTAATAATCTACTTTCAATCAGTTTAATATGATGCCTATCAAATTCATTGTCAATATATAAATTTCTGGACAGATTTAATTTGAATATGTTGCCATTAATATTGCAATTTGTGTTCTATTTAAAGATCTTAGAATAGAGAGGTAAATGGATTCAATTAACTTTATAATTGTAGTGCTGCCTTAATAATAAATAACTGTAATATGTTGTTTACTTGCTTTATCACAGACACTGTGATTACAAAAACGTCTATATGTAAAAATATTTGACCAATCAAATCAATTAACAGTTTTTCTTATTTGATGCTCATAATAGATAAACTATCTATATTTTATTATTAAAACTAAGAAGTTTTTAATTACAGTCATTGGGTAAAAAAGTAACTTATCATAGAATAATTCGGTTCTTTTAATTCTCTAGCTTTTGTAAATTGTCCAGAAATTGTACATACTATTAGAGTATGGTATATCTTTTTTTAGTCATCAATGTTTTACAATGTTGTAATGTTTTATTACTAATAAATTACATTGTTTTAGCTTGCTTTTCAAGTTTTACATGGTTACAACTTTAATTATGTCATAGTTAGTATATTTATCTAGATTATCACACAGAAATCCTCATCATATATAACGTTTATATTAGTAAGTGTATCAAATTTTTCCAATATATAATTTTTTTAATAACTGTTTACATGGAAATCTTGAATATATGGAGTAATCCATTTAAATGAACTTAATAAGAAAACATTTAATCTAGAACAACTGACCAGGCCAAGATTCAGGTAAACTGGCATACTTAATCAAACAAAATAATTTGGGATGCATCATTCTGTCCATTTACTTTGACTTTTGGCTTGGGGTTGTTATTCTAGGTTATGTGTTTTGTTTTCTAATTAAGTTAATTTAAATGAATTACTCCATACAAAATTTTCTTATATATAACCAATAACAAAACTATCAAATCAGACGCATTTTCAAAAATTTTTAATCAGTAGATATATTTATTTTGTATTTCTTACTTTATATATTATAAATTTGCTGTTGTCTATTTTTACTTGATATTTGAAAGTTTTTCTTTTATCCCTTTAAGTAGGATTTTATGTCATTTTTTTTCCCTTTTCAAAATGTAGTTTTGTGAAATCTGTTTGAAAGTGAAATAGGATAGTCATATTCTTCCTACGGCTATATTTATTCCTAGTAAAATAACTTTTCCAAAAAAATACAGTTAAACAGATGAGTTAACAGATATTAAAAAAAAGAATCGAAAAGGTGTGTATAACAAATATATATAAAAATCTATTAATACATAAATTATATCTACAAATACAATCTTTTTTTTTTTTTCACGTAAATCTCTGCAACATTTTTGAATGACGTCTACAACCATGACGTCGATTACCAGAATGATAGTTGATGTTTTCCAATCAACAAAGTATAATACTAATGTTATTATATACACGCGAAATATATTATATGTATTTGTTCAGTGTTTATAAATAATTTCGATTATACGTTTATAATTTCAATTACTAAATATGTGAAGTAATTTCAATTTAGATATGCCTCATCTAAAAAAAATCATTTATGTTGATTTACCAATTTAAACCTTGCATTATAAAATAGGCAGCACAATAAACTAAATTTTAATATAAGGTTTAGATAGATAGATAGATAGATAGATAGATAGATAGATAGATAGATAGATAGATAGATAGATAGATAGATAGATAGATAGATAGATAGATAGATAGATAGATAGATAGATAGATAGATAGATAGATAGATAGATAGATAGATAGATAGATAGATAGATAAATAGATAGATAGATAGATAGATAGATAGATAGATAGATAGATAGATAGATAGTTAGATAGATAGATAGATAGATAGATAGATAGATAGATAGATAGACAGGCAGACAGACAGACATACAGACACATAGATAGATAGATAGATGATAGATAGATAGATGATAGATAGATAGATGATAGATAGATGATAGATAGATAGAAGAAGCATAGATGGATAAATGGTTAAATAAAAAGATGGATGAATGGATAGATGGATGAATGGATAGATGGATGAATAGATAGATGGATGAATAGATAGATGGATGGATAGATGGATGAATAGATAGATGGATGAATAGATAGATGGATGAATAGATAGATGGATGAATAGATAAATATATGGATCAATTAATAAATGGCTAATTAGCTGGATAGATTGAGAGATGAATAATTGGATGGTTTAGTGTATGTTTATATTTAAATATTGTTATACAGCTAGGCAAAAAAATTGATATGTAAGTGAATAAATAAATAGAGAGATGAATAAGTTGTTGAGTGGTTGAGGTAATCAATGAAAAAATACATGCATTAAAGGATAGACAGTTCGATAGATGAATCAATCAATTGGTAGATAGGTCGATAATTAAATGAAAAGGCAAATAGTTAATTAAATAGGTTGATTAACGGAGGGATAGATAAGTAAAAAATAAGTAGATATAAAAATAAATGGCTAGGTATATATATATATATAATAAATAGCTCTATGTATATTTGAAAATAAATAAATAGTATATATATATAGATAGATAGATGGATGAATAGACAGATGTACAGATAGATAGATAGATAGATAGATAGATAGATAGATAGATAGATAGATAGATAGATAGATAGATAGATAGATAGATAGATAGATAGATAGATAGATAGATAGATAGATAGATAGATAGATAGATAGATAGATAGATAGATAGATAGATAGATAGATAGATAGATAGATTACCACTAATTTTTAATATGTACTTGGATAACATACAATTCAATAAGAAGAAACAAAATTTTATACAGAGTTGTAAAAATTAATGAATATATTTGAACTGTAATAAGTGTTAATGTTTTTATCTCTGATTAAAAAATGGTTAACTTCTTAATATAATAGAAAATGGTTTAGATATTTGTGTATTTCTTGAATAATTGTCATTTTGTGTAATGAAAGATTTATTTAAGTTTTGTAGCATATATATATATATATATTGAAATTGGCACATACTAATTTATCTAAAAAAAATATATTAAAATAATTTTTCGTAAAAGATATTTAAATGTTGAAGAGTTTATTGCAGTTTATTTTCGAAAAGATAAGAGTCAAATAGTTTTCTATCATTAGAGTTTGAAATAAAAGTTAGAAAATAATTGATTAAAAAGGGGGAGGGGGAGTTTTGGTTAGAAAAGTTAAACTAAAAGTTTTAGAAAAGGAAGTAGAGTTGATTATTATTTGTCAAAATATAATTTAAAGTTTAAAAAATACAAATCTCTTTTTATTCCAGTTTATTAGAATATATGCATATATAAGTGAGATGGTAAATAAAAATAAGCTTGTTAATAAGAGATATAATAAATGCATATTGAAAAACACGTGAAAATAAATATTGAAATGAAATGTATTTAAAAACACAGCTGTGGGCTACTAATTAAAGATATGAAATCAACACATTTTGTAATGGCTATGACTAATTAAACAATCAAAAACATGTTGTCAAAGGATTAGTTATTAGGGGAATTTCGACAACACATATTGCCGGAGGATATTAAAACAAAAACACTTTGCATACATAAATAGCTAGATTTTTATCGGACGTCCAGTTTTTCAGTTTGTCTAGTGTCAGTCTTGTTTCACCAGAGATAACAGTGCAATGCATATTATGTATACAGAAACAGAAATGCAGTGCTGAGCAGCTTTTGGGAATATACGCTCTTATTTCAGCCCGTAGTCCAACAAGATCAGCAAGACCTGCCCATGAAATAATGTCTACTTACCATTTCAAAAATCCTCCATCAATATTCAACTGGCTCCAGAAATAATAATCATGAAGAATAATAAAACTCCTCAAGAAAACGTTCCAGCCAGCTGGAAATATTCTCATCTAAAGCAGTAATCAAAGAAAATGAAGTTCTATGTCCACATTCCAAAAATCCTAGGTAAAACATTTTTGTATTCTCATTTATATATAGTAGCCACCACTGTAATTCATAAATCCCACAGAGACAAGTAATTTGAACTCTATAAGCATGCATAAAATGAACTATTGATGTGCGTGTTTGTGAATGTTAGATAATTTATAAATGTCAAACATTATTTATGCTTCCTCATAAAATATATCATAGTATGTTAACTTAAAATGTGTGTGTTATTTAGATTTATAAAATGTTTAAAATTAGTAAATGTTAGTTAATAAATTGTCTTTAAAATTAAACTTTATTTTTCGGTCAATTCTTTTTTCTATATTTTATTATTGATTAAAATTAGACTGGGCTAGCTTTCAGGATTGTTTTGAGTGCTACTGTCTGGATACATTAGTCTTTGACTAGCTGGCACCCGGAGTTTACTCTGAAACAAATAAAGTGTTTGGATAGTAGGGGTTTGAATCTAGAAGCTGAGGTGGGCCATTGTTGATAGTTAAAGCTATCAATAATATCTCCCATTTTGCTTGAACATGCCGGTTCGTTCACATAACATTTATAATTAAATAAGATTATAAATGTATTAGGAAGGAGTTTGAAACCAGTCAAAAGACATATATGTGTAAGTAAGGTCGTTCGGCGGATCGATCCAGTACAACATATATATATATATTCTAACCTTGCTCTCGTATGCATCTTCACTTCCAGATAATATATGATATAAAATAAAACGGGTTCTATCTCAGTTAATAATTAATAAATAAAATATTCAGCGTTAAAATTAAAATGTTTCACTAGCTCAAATTTAAAATACAAATAAGGTTCAGTTTATAAAAGTAAATTAAATAAATATTTAATATTTTCATGAGACTTGAAGTGAAAATACAAGTAACAAAATAGATTACATTGAGCCAATATCCCACAGGATACTATCTCAATGGCATAAGAACACTATCCCCCCTTATTACTATTTCAAATAACAAACTCATAGTATTCTTACGACTTTAATAACTTCTACTCACTAAGATTAAACTAATAATTAAGTCTTAATCTTCTATTCGTAATAATCTAGCTCAATAAAATAATCTCAGGTTCATAAAGTTTATTCTAAGTTAATTTAAAATACGGCAGTAAAATATGAGAAGGGATTTTATGTCATAATCTACTACCCTGAAACTAATAATAATAAATAATAATAATAATATTCTTCATTGTTTAACTACTACTGGATATCTTTTCTTTTATTATAATTTTATTACCATAATAAAATAATACAATAATTTTATATAACCTTTTATTTTTATGTAATGATATAATAAATATGTGGTAGCATATGATAATCTGATAAACAAAGGATGTGTGGCAACTGATAGCATATAATTCAGTATACTATTGTGATAACTGATTTATGACCAATAAAACAATGTAAAATTATAATTATTTAATTAAAAGAATACCAATAAAATATTTTAATTCTTAACTATAACTCTATTTATCTTTTTGTGCAAAATTATATTTTTGTTTCAATTGTTATGAATATATCGTGATTTCATGCAGTGAAGTGGAGAAATAAACAATCCAGACACAAAAAATTTTAAAAACAAATTTTAACAAAGTTTATTAACAACAACAAATAAAATAAACAATTTATGTACACTATTTACAATGGATATCCTTATTTTAATCTTACATTTTTATCTACTAAGTTATATAAAAAAATAGTTTATAGTTTAGTTATATCTTTATTCATACTTAAGACAAAATAAAAAAAAAAATTTTACCACTTGGTTTCTCATTATGGTTAAGTTATTATAAATATATTTACTTATTAGCAAAATATTTCACCCTTAATATTATTAAACTATCTTATTTTTTTTTTAAAAAAAAAAATTCATAGGAAAACATTCTACAGAAAAAACAAAATTAACTTTATAATGAATATGGATTTCTCAAAATATTAAAAAAAAATTTAATCTTGCAAAGTCAAAGATGTTACATAAAATATTCATCCAAAATTCAGTACTAGATGTTAGTGTTTTATCACACGATGTTTACTAATCATAATATATTCTTATTTAGCCTTACTTTAGTATGATATAAGTGTAATAATCAATATATTCCTGTTATTCAATGAACAAAAATATACTATGCATATTGTTTATATAATTTACTTTGTACTATTGTATTTTAAAAATATGCAATACTTATTTTTCTTCAAAAAAAATAAAGCATTCAAAAAATATAAACATTCTAAAGAAAATATCTTGTTTAGATACTCTATTTTAAAAATTTATATTTCATTTCCGAAAATAAATTCAAAATATATTCTATGATTCTTTCCTCTCCTTAGGATACTTTGGACCTTCAATTTCAAGTTATAAATTCTATTCCTTCTAAGCAAATAAACCAATCTTATACAAAACGATAGCATAACCTAAGTTCTAAATTATTTATCATTTACTTTCAAAATATCTTACTGAACGATGCAGTTACATGAAATAAAGATAGCGAAACAGATGTATAGAATTTAAGGAAGAAAGTTAGAGTACCACTCTTAATATATCTCAAAAAATCATGGTACAGTGCAAAGAGGTATGACCTTTACCTGTCTAATAACCTCTCATACATGAACGATGTTAAAGCTATTTCTTCAGCTTTATTTAAATCATCAAATATTTAAAGACATATAAAACACTGTCCAAATAAAATGTGTATCAGTCATAGGGCTTTGTTAACTATGCTGATAACCACATAAAGACTAAATATTATTTCTATTCCTTATCATATCCTATTTTTTTAAAAAATACATCATCTTGGTTTCCTGCTAACTGTAGTACTTCCAAGCCACTATCTCAACATTATTTCTCAAGATTTTTCTACATCTTACATCGATAAATAACTATCTGCATTTACAAAACAATAAATAAAATTCATTGTGTAACGAGCACAGACGTTCGTTACATTGTTTTTTTTATTTATTAAACATGAAAGTAAATTAAAAAGTTCGCATTTAAAAATTTTCTTTAAGAATTAAAAATTGAAATTAAATATCATCTTAAACTCGTATATATTAAATCGCACAGATAATGAAAAATTATTAAAATAAAACGTTATTAAAGAAAAAGTATTTTAAAACTAAATTTTAAAAAGATTTGGAGATAAAATTATATCTTTAAATTTATCTTTAAATAAATCTTTGATTTGGAAAACAGGTTAATTTATCAGAAATGGAAATGATAAATTTAATTAGTCAAATGTAAACCAGCCTTGGGCATTTAAATGTAAAAACATCGGTCAGATAGGAAAACAATAGAAACTTTTAGCAAATGAAATAAATCCATTGGGAAATTGGACCTCAATGAAAAGGATCATCACATCGATGATGTAATGTTAAGTCAATCTTTCAAAGTAATATAAAAGGACAAGTTTGGAAATTATTAGTTAGTGATTATGATTAATTACGATATGTGTTAGTGCGGAAGTGAAGGAGAAGGGATTGAAAAAGACGCACAATTCAATCCCTTCAGTTTTGCTAGGAAAGAAAGAGAAATGAACTATCGTTTTTCTACATTGAGGACCAGTTAAAGCAAAAACCTCCAGATGGATAAATAAATCGGCCAACAGAATACCAATCTTAGGACGGTGTGGGAATCACATTCATGGTAAGCAATGGATAAAGATGAACTGTTATAAACCGTAAGAACTTTATGAATAATGAACATTAAATTAAAACTTTCCATATTTAAATGATTGCAATATTATTCTATCTGACCAACTTAATTTATTAATAGTGTTATTTGATGTATTTTTTTTCTTATTTATGTAAAATCATTTCCATTTATATTATTTATTTTTTGTTCTTTAAGTTTTATCATGATTTTTGTTTTTCGTTAAATTAATTAAATAAATGTTAAACTTAAGTCAGGTGTGAATGGCTGTATAGATTTGTAAAGTTATATTAGGGGAGGGTAATCTTAGGTTATTTGTGTCATTGTTAAATTGTGTCAATGGATTGGATATATTGATGTAGTTAGTAGATGTAGTCGGAGATTCGCTACTGGCAGAATCGTTTATATATACGCCGCACTCACCCATTTGCCTATGGAAGGAATTATAAGACGAAGAACACGGTTCCTTTCTATGGAGTTTTTTTTATTGTTCTTCTCATTAGATAGAGGTAATATTTCTATCTGATGAGAGTCAATGTCTTCTCTTAATCTTTTTGGTGCTGCCGTATTCCGTATTACATTGAATACATCGATGTATCAGATGAATTGATGCCAGTTTGACTGCGAATTTTAGCCTAAGGTTAAATGGAGATAGAATGTTTTATTTGCAAATTTATGTAGTCTATTCATACTCGACCCTAAACAAAAATGCATTAAATCTAAGTTGTTTATAGACGCTTGCATGGATTGGTTATCGGTTAAGTATGTTTTGGGTTTTCATATTTGATCAAAATATATAGACATTCGATAAATAATGATACCTTATAGTGAGTATCTAAAATGTATTTATTCGGATGTCTTTTTAGTCATTGGTGACAATGCAAGTATCTTATGGTGAATACTATTGGGTTACTTATAAATTTCCCTCTGCAATTGTAAGTATCATTGATTTTATATTTTGATCGTTTGTTTACTTTGAAATGTTTTTAACCATGTAATCTATGTAACTGATCTATAGCAACATATTAAAACAAGCTTTTATAATCCCATCTGTGCGAACTTAATTAAAATGTAAACTTATAATATAATAGAAATTAAAATGTAAATTAAAATCTAAGGTAAAGTTAAAAATAATGTTAAATGTTAAAATGTAAAACTAATACTAAAATAATTTTAAATCTTATATATATGTGCATAAATAAATGTTTGTGTGTTAATTACTGGTAGTGGCTTATTTTATTCATTTTTTTAATATTGAAATATAATTAGATAAAATATTATATTATTTAATCTCTGCTGACTTACGTATCTGCCTACTCTATAAATTTTTCTAGGTTCAAATGCCTAGATGGCGCCCATAGTGGAGATATGTTGACTTTATGTAAGTCTCCAATTTCTCTGGATCGTTACAACTGGCCACCCAACTTGGGTCGATCTATTAATAAAAACCACATATGCCCTGAGAATTTTAAAAATAAATCATGCCAGTAAGATTTTTCTTTATAAATGAGTATATATATTTTTGTATTAACGTAATGTTATAGTCTGGTATTTAATAAACCACGAGTACCTATGAAGCCAGTAATATTTTTTTTAAAATAAGTATATATTTTTTGTATTAACGTATAGTTATAGTCCGATATTTAATAAACCACTAGTACCTTGAAAATGAAGCCCATAATATTTTTTCTGAAATCAGAATATATTGTTTGTATTATATAAAGTTATGAATTTTGTGTAAAAAGCACTGCCAGAAAGAAATAGCACATATATTAAACACGAGAAAGTATAAATAATTTTAAACTGTATTTTGTTAAAAAGAAAGTCAAAAGGTTGCATTTGATATGTTTTTTTTGTTAATATATATTTATGCTTTAATGTGTGTAGGAGCGCACAGCCACGTAAATTTATGATCGAAATGTGGTACCTTACGATGAGTACCGTTGGGAATTTACTTCAGTGTAATCCTATCTAAGCATTTTAATCAGTCATGAATAAGTTGGTGGTATTTATAATTGTGCTGCAAATATACACGCATAAACCCATTATCTTAAAACATATTTAGTTTAATGCAACCTTCTTAAATAAATAATTTATAAAATAACTTGCTTGTCATGCCGTGTGTAAAAATAAAATGTATAAAATAAAATAGAACACTTGTGGGGAGGGGTGTAAACGTAAATGGTCCTTAGGTAAGCGATAGTAAACATTTTTCTTTATATAGTCTTTTTGTAAAATTATTAACCGGATGTTTTGTAAATGTCTTCATCAATCGTGTACCGTAATTACTCACCCTAAGTAAAATTTTTTTTTTTGATCATTTTTTTTAAGCAACTTTACTGATATGTAATGAGCACAGATGTTCGTTACATTGTTTTTGTTTTATTTATTAAACATGAAAGTAAATTAAAAAGTTCGCATATAAAAATTTTCTTTAGGAATTAAAAATTGAAATTAAATATCATCTTAAACTCGTATATATTAAATTGCACAGATAATGAAAAATTATTAAAATAAAACGTTATTAAAGAAAAAGTATTTTAAAACTAAATTTTAAAAAGATTTGGAGATAAAATTATATCTTTAAATTTATCTTTAAATAAATCTTTGATTTGGAAAACAGGTTAATTTATCAGAAATGGAAATGATAAATTTAATTAGTCAAATGTAAACCAGCCTTGGGCATTTAAATGTAAAAACATTGGTCAGATAGGAAAACAATAGAAACTTTTAGCAAATGAAATAAATCCATTGGGAAATTGGACCTCAATGAAAAGGATCATCACATCGATGATGTAATGTTAAGTCAATCTTTCAAAGTAATATAAAAGGACAAGTTTGGAAATTATTAGTTAGTGATTATGATTAATTATGATATGTGTTAGTGCAGAAGTGAAGGAGAAGGGATTGAAAAAGACGCACGATTCAATCCCTTCAGTTTTGCTAGGAAAGAAAGAGAAATGAACTATCATTTTTCTACATTGAGGACCAGTTAAAGCAAAAACCTCCAGATGGATAAATAAATCGGCCAACAGAATACCAATCTTAGGAAGGCGTGGGAATCACGTTCATGGAAAGCAACGGATAAAGATGAACTGTTTTAAACCGTAAGAACTTTATAAATAATGAACATTAAATTAAAACTTTCCATATTTAAATGATTGCAATATTATCCTATCTGACCAACTTAATTTATTAATAGTGTTATTTGATGTATTTTTTTTTCTTATTTATGTAAAATCATTTCCATTTATATTATTTATTTTTTGTTCTTTAAGTTTTATCATGATTTTTGTTTTTTGTTAAATTAATTATATAAATGTTAAACTTAAGTCGGGCGTGAATGGCTTTATAGATTTGTAAAGTTATATTAGGGGAGGGTAATCTTAGGTTATTTGTGTCATTGTTAAATTGGGCCAATGGATTGGATATATTGATGTAGTTAGTAGATGTAGTCGGAGATTCGCTACTGGCAGAATCGTATATATATACGCCGCACTTACCCGTTTGCCTATGGAAGGAATTATAAGACGAAGAATGCAGTTCCTTTCTATGGAGTTTTTTTTTATTGTTCTTCTCATTAGATAGAGGTAATATTTCTATCTGATGAGAGTCAATGTATTCTCGTAATCTTTTTGGTGCTGCCGTATTCCGTATTACATTGAATACATCGATGTATCAGATGAATTGATGCCAGTTTGACTGCGAATTTTAGCCTAACGTTAAATGGAGATAGAATGTTTTATTTTTAAATGCAAATTTATGTAGTCTATTTATACTCGACCCTAAATAAAAATGCATTAAATCTAAGTTGTTTATAGATGCTTGCATGGATTGGTTATCGGTTAAGTATGTTTTGGGTTTTCATATTTGATCAAAATATATAGACATTCGATAAATAATGATATCTTACGGTGAGTATCTAAAATGTATTTATTCGGATGTCTTTTTAGTCATTGGTGACAATGCAAGTATCTTATGGTGAATACTATTGGGTTACTTATAAATTTCCCTCTGCAATTGTAAGTATCAATGATTTTATATTTTGATCGTTTATGTTTATTTTAAAATGTTTTTAACCATGTAATCTATGTAACCGATCTATAGCAACATATTAAAACAAGCTTTTATAATCCCATCTGTGTGAACTTAATTAAAATGTAAACTTATAATATAATAGAAATTAAAATGTAAATTAAAATCTAAGGTAACGTTAAAAATAATGTTAAATGTTAAAATGTAAAACTATAACTAAAATAATTTTAAATCTTATATATATGTGCATAAATAAATGTTTGTGTGTTAATTACTGGTAGTGGCTTATTTTATTCATTTTTTTAATATTGAAATATAATTAGATAAGATAATATATTATTTAATCTCAGCTATTCCACTGAGCTAGTGACATGGGCTAATGACCGGAACCAAAATATTTAAAAAAGAAAAAAAAAAAAATTTTTTTTGACTTACGTATCTGCCTACTCTATAATTTTTTCTAGGTTCAAATGCCTAGATGGCGCCCGTAGTGCAGATAAGTTAAGTTTACGTAAGTCTCCAATTTCTCCAGATCGTTACAATTGATAGTTTAAAACAATTTCACTGTTCCATAAGAAAAGTTTGCTTACTTCATTATTCTATATGTTTAATTATATACAATCTACTTTGACAATATTTGAATATCCTAACATGAAAAGTTTTAATAGAACCACATAATTATTTGTTATTATGTTGGATTATATCACTAATATATAAAAAAAATAATCGTCGTATGCATATTTTCAAATCAATCCTATCTCATAATGTTTTTTTAAAAAGTTGTATGAAAATGCGTTACATATAATTAAAACTTTTACACTTCATTCTTAGATTCATAGATGATCTAAAGAAAACAAAAATATACATTATAAATTATTAATAGTTATTATTATTACCAAATAACCCTTTTTATCTGATCATCATTTTTAGTAGGCTTCTTCCATCCACTGGATATAGAAAAACATTGCATACATAAACGAAAAGACACATCCATACGTTTAATATTCTTATCTAAATTATTAGATTATATTATAAATTTTATGTTATTAACAAATTAATGTTTTATGTTTTTCTAATCTTATAAATAGAAAAATTTACAATTAACTAAGTTAGTAAAATAAAAATTTTAAACTATAATTACGTCTTCACTTGACCATAGTTCATGATAAAATCCAAAAATATTTATTATCTTCTCTAGAGTTTTAAAATGTTCTCCTCCAAGCGCATTAAAGTTTCAAAAATAAAAATAATTATTAATCCATTTAGTAAAATTTATAGAAAATAATTCTGGGTTTTTACTGTTCAGAATGAAAATTATTAAACTGTAATATTAAAGAATTATTCCCACAAAGTTTATTCAATATTCTCTGATGCATCACTCTGTTCAATTTAACTTAAGTTATCCGGTAAACTTTTAGACAATATTTGTATTTTCATGGATCCATCCTTTATTTATCTACTATATGTTCATTTTTTTTATATAGGTTTTATTTCTTAATAAGTTCTTTTTACTTCTTGTAAAATATATATTTAAAAAAAAAATGTTTTCCTTCAAAAAGGATTAAACATTATATTTCTTTCATTATATTTTATGATAACTCATACAATATAAATATCTTATTCTTTTTTTAAAAAAAACTCCTGGATAAGCTTATAAATAATGCGTTACAAATTTTTTTAGACGGCAAATAGTTTTCTGTTTAAGCTTCCAGCATAATGTCCGAATTATTTTTATATGAGTTAGAATAATCCTCCGGTTAAGCATAAATAAAGCTGTATTATAATTTAAACATATTTTATTTCATAGTATATCCATCTCTATTGCGTAGTTTAGGTTAAACTTCAGATAAAATAATCCTGGCAAGTAACTTTTAAAAATTAAAAAATCATTTTCACGAAGTTCCCAATTATATATTTTTTAAACTCTCTTTTGCAAAATACTTTTAAAAATATCAATTAGTTTTTTTTTGCAAATAAAACTATAAGAAAATATTAAAAAAAATTGACTAAAATAAAAATTTTAAAGTACTATCTCTTCGATAGCCATAATTTACCTTTCTCTGGTTTGAATATATTATTAATCTCCCCCTATACCCCCATGCAATTCATATTTATAGTCTGTAAGAATGCCTCATTTTATTGGTTGATTCTTACTTTAACTTGAGAACAAATTTACATATTTTCTGTTTATAGCAGAATCAAGTTTCAAAAAATAAAAATTTTTATGACGTAATAAAATTTAAAAAATATTATTTAAAATTCCTTCTAAATCAATTATTGTTTCACTAAAATTACTTAAATACTTTTAAAATAATTTTAATAATCTATTCCATTTTTTTAATATTCAATTTATCTTGTTTTTATTTAAATAAAATATTTAATTTTTATTATAACTGTATTTGTCTTTATGATACTATTTAAAACATTACATTATTTAAAACATGTTATACAATAGTTAACTTAATGTTTAATACTATTTACTTTTATGATAGGCAACAATTCCATCCAATTCTATACTGCAATTTCAAAATATTTTAAACTTTATTATTAACTCAAACAAGCGTGTGTGTGAAAGTATATAGTATACAAGTCACATGATTAATAACTTTGACAGATGATTTTTAATCTATTTCTCTGCCTAGATTTATAAAATTGATACACTTATTATATTATATAAAATAATTATAAAAAATTTGGAAGAACAATTTAGAAAATATAGAATTAAATACAATTTTCACCATCATAAAGTTTATTTTTTAAAATATACTATATTAATTTTGACAATTAAATATGATTACAAATTTAAATATAGCAATTATTCAATTATCAGTTTTAAACTAGTAAAATCGAACTTTTTTTTTAAAATATACTTTTAATATTTATAGCTGTTTTATTTAATATGGCCAGCTTTTACAACCATATGCAACAATATTTAAAGCTTTACTTAACTACTTTTAAATGATTCTCTATAATTTTATACATTATGTATTTTCTTTAGCTTCAAATTATACTCTATAACATAATTGACAAACTATAATTAACCCTTTTCCCGCCTCCTACGAGGCTCCTCGTAAACATCTGATGTCATTCTAACTCTGCCAGTTCTTATGCTAAAAAATTCGTTTGATAGGTTTTGAATAGGTTTTTAAAAGTTCTGTAAGATGGTGCCCTCTTCCGAATTATTTTACAAGTAAAAAATAAAAAAAAAACGCATTTAAACCTAAACAAAGAAAGAACATCAGTTGTAATTGGTTGTTAGTGAGCTCTCAGCCGAAAAAGACATTCTGAATGGCTGGAAAGAACAAAGAAACCGCCTGATCTAAGAAAATTGAGAAAAACACTGAGATTTTTATTTCAAATGCAATTTTAAGTATTAAAAAAATATAATTTCAGAAATTAAACTAGTTTTTTAAAAAATATACTAAAAAAACAAAATTATTTTCGAAAAATATTGAAGATTTTAGTAAAAATATTAAAGATTTAATAAAAAGAAATATTTACTTTTCTATAATGTAAAAGTCGACCTTTTTGTTTATATTATAGCTTTTATGTTGCCGAAATTGAATATTTTAGAATAAATAAATAGCAATTTATTTTTGAAAGAACTTTCGTACTCTTCATAACCTGAAAAATTAGTAATATACTTTTTATAAACGTATCTGAGTTGAATTTAATATTATAGGCGAATATGTTTTAACAATAGGCTTTGTCTTCAGTTTGTGAGTTGGCCAATTAAAAGATTTGATTTTTACCTCATACAACAAATAATATAATTAGCGGTTTAAGGGTTAATAAATCAAAAGAACATATTCTAAAATTTAAAATGTTTAGTAATTGACTGTTATGAACTATTACTGACCTATAGAAAAGGGCACAATATATATATATATATATTCTAACCTCCCCCCGCGCATCCTCCACCAAAAATATTGTTTATAACGAATATTCCGGGTTCTAGCTCAGTTAACAAATCAATAAATAAAATATTCAGCATTGATTAAAATGATTACTAGCTCTAATTTCTAAATACAAATACGGTTCAATTTTTAAAATGAATTAACAAATATTTACTATTTTCATGAGACATGGAGTGACAATACGGGGAACGAGATAGACTACATTGAGACATTATCCACACGATACTGCCTCAATGGCATAAGAACACTATTCCCCCTTTTTACTATCCCAAATAACTAACTCATAGTATTCTTACGACTTTCTAAGCTCTATTCATTATGATTAAAAATAATAATCATATCTTAATCTTCTTTATAACAAGAATCTAGCTCAATTAAATAAAATGAAGTAAAATAAATAAAATAAAATCTCAGGTTCAGAAATTGTATTCTAACTAATTTAAAATTACGGTAGTAAAATATGAAAAGGGAATTTTATGTCATAATCTACTACACAGCAACTAATAATAATAAAATAATAATAACAATAATAATATAATATAATCTTATTTCTTCCTAAATAAAATAAATAAATATGTATGTGGTATTTTAATAATCTGACAACAGAATACGTGTGGCAACATTAGCATAAAATTTAATGTAATATTGTGGCAACCGACTTATGACCAATAAATAATATAAATTTATGATCTTTTAATTTTAACATACCAATAAATTCTCAAAATTATTATAACACTTTTATGTTTACCTTTTGTGCAAAATTTATATGTCTGTTTCAATTATAAAATGTATCGTGATTTCATGCATCCATGTGGAGAAATAACAACGAGGACACAAAACTTTAAAATAAATTTTAAAACAAAGTTTATTAACAACATGAATAAATTAACAATATTTTTACATTATGTACATTGGATATCCCTTACTCTCCTATCTCAACTTAGTTTATTAGTTTATAAAATGGAATCAAAATATTATTTATTTTTTCCTAGTTAAATCTTATCTTTTAAACACTTAAGAAAATTACAGTATTATTACTTGATTTATTATTATGGTTAGCTTATTACAAAATGCATTTTTTATATGCTTATCACAAACACTTTGCATCCCTAATATTATTAAAATTATATTTTTACAAAATTTACATTCGTAGTAAAATTCTACTAAATAACAAATTTTAGTTTTATATTGGTTGTATGGAATCTTACAAAGTCAAAACATTGTTCTACATTCGGTATTAAGTTTTTATTGTTCATTATCCGATGTTTATTAATCCTAATATTCTCATTCAAGCCTTACTTTGGATGATATAATTACAACTATTAATATACCATGCACAAGTATATGTTTTCCACACATTATTGAACTATTTCTTAATAAATATGCAATACTTATTTTCTAAAAATTATTTTAACAAAACATTCATTCAAATTTTATTATCACTTTTAAATACTTGGTTTAGATTTCTTTTCAAAAAATCTTATATTCATTTCCGAATTAATTTTACAATGTATTATATGATTCTTTCTCTCTTTATGATATTTTGGACTTTCAATTTTAAAGTTACACAATTTTATACATTCCAGCAAATAAACTATTCTTACACAAACGATAACATATCTTCAGTTCTATTTTATTCATTATTTCTCTGAAAATATCTTTCTGACCGATGCAGATTCACAAAATAAGGATAGCAAAGATAGATGCATAGGATCAAAATATAACTAGAATATTACTCGTCATATATCTTGACAATCATGGCACAGTGAGTTAAAAGACACTATAGAGGAGTGACCTTTACCTGTCTACCAACCTTTATTATAGGAACGATGCTAAAGCTATTTCTTCAGCTTTATTATAACATCAAAAGTTTAAAGATATGCAAAAACACTGTCCAAACTATAAGTGTTCAGTCATAGGGCTTAGTTAACTATACTGAAATCACACAAAACCAAATATGAACCAAATCCTTTATTTTTCCTATTTCTTAAAAAAAAACATCATCTTGGTTTCCTCTCCACTAGTACTTCCAAGTCACTATCCGATCTTATTTCTCAAGATTTTTCTATACTGTACATTGACAAATACATATCGGCATTTCTAACAATAATAATAAAATTCATTTATTTCAAAAACTATTCCACTGTTCTATAAGACAGCTTGCTTACTACTTTTCTCATATATTTAATCATATACAAACTATTTTAAAATATCTGAATACTTTATCACATGAAAGTTCAAAAGAATCACACAATTGTTCTGTTAAATTATATTATTAATATACTTTAAATAAATTATTGCATGCATATTCCGAATTACTCCTATCTCATTATATGTTAAAATGTTGTATAAAATGTGTACATATAATTTAAACTTTCACACTTCATTCTTAATCAATAGATGATCTAAAAAAAAATACATTATGCATTATAAATAAATATCAAAATTACCAAACGATCTTTATCTTCTCGATCGCGTTCCGTAGGCTTCACCATCCATTTGATTCTTGTAGATATAAGACTCACATACATACACTTTATTTTTAAACAATATTTCTAATAATTTTATCAAGCTATTATTTTTAAATCTCAATATTACTAAATTTATGTTTATATGTTTTCCCTAATCTCACATAGCATTTTATATTCTAAAATAAATTAGTAAAATATTTAAACTATATTTACTGTACTTCTTTATCAAACTTTCTTGAAAACCGTTCATATTAAAGCTAAAAAAAAAAATGTTTATTATTTCTTCTTCAGTCACTTAATGTTCTATTTTAAGGTAAAACAATTATTGCTCTGTTTAATAAATATTCATAATTGACAATCCTTGGTTTTTTATAATATTTAATACAATTATTGATTATGACATTAATTAATCCCGTAAAGAAAACGTCTACATATTCTCTTCTAATATTTTCTGCTAATATTTTCCCACGCGACTTTTATGATGCATCTTCTAGGTACTTTGATTTAAATATTCAGTAAATTTTTTCTGTCTCCATGGATCCATTTTATTAAGTATATTAGATTTATATTTTCCAATTTCTCTTAGAGAAAGTTTTTCTGTTCTTTTTTCATAAAAAATAATGACTCTTTCATATTATTATTCTATAACTTTTTCCTTTCTTTTAAAGTTCTGGTACTATATACTTTGTAATATTTCCTTTAAAAAGGACAAACATTTTTTTCTCATTATAACTTTTACATAATTCTTCATAATATACAGCATCTTAATTTTCCCATAGAGAAGAATAAAATAACTTCAGAGTAGCCTTATAAAATTTGTGCGTCATAATTTTCCTGACGGCAAGTAACTTCTCTTTTAAGTTTTCTTATAGCGTCCAAATTATATTCCTCTGAGTTACAATAATAAGTTTCTGGTTGAGCATAAATAAAGCTGTATCGAGGCACTTTACAAATATTTTTCCTTTAGCAATATTTTTAGGTATTTTTTCCTTTAGTACTTCCATTTTTACTGTAAGGTTTTGGCTAAACTTGAATAAAATCACTGGCAAGAAAACTTTTAAAAATTAGCCCTTCATGTAAAGGCAGTCAAAATATTATATGTTAAAAAAAAAACTTTTAAAATAAATACAAAATTTTAAAATTATATCACTTTTCTAGCTTAGGTCTTATTCAGCTAAAAAATATGTTACTTCCTCCTTCACTTACACATTACTTTCTCCCGCTTCATCTAATTCTTATATTTTGTCTGCTAAAATACCCCCGTTGATTGGTTAATGACTTTTTTTAGCGCGAACAAATTTACACATTTTTTAGTTTTATAACAGACTAGATTTTTCAAATAAGACATTTATGACGTAATGTCTTAAATATTACTTAGAATAGTATTTTTAAATTCAATTATAGTTTTATCAAAATCATTTAAACTTTAAAATAATTATTAAAATATCATTTAATATTTCAACTTTTACTTTAACGATCGATAGCAATTATATTTAGTTTTATATTTCACACACTTTATTATTATATTCTAACAAGGGTGTGTGTGAAGGTATATAATATACAGTCATATGATTACTAACTTTATCAGATGATTTTTTAATTTACGTCTCGGTCTAAATTACCAAAACTGATATATTTTATAAAATTTTGAACAATAATTTAAAATGTAGAACTAAATATAATTCTCACCATCCTAAAGTTTATCTTAAAATATATTAGATTAAATTTGAATATTAATTATAATTATAACATTACATATAGCATTTATTTAATTTATTAGTTTTAAAATATCATACTCGAATTATTAATATACTTTTAACTATTTATAGCTGTGTTATTTTATATGGCCAGCTTTTACAACCATAAGCAAGGATATAATTAAGCTTTATTTAACTGTTCCTTTTAAAATAATCCATTACACTTTTATATACCAGGTATTTTCAGCCTTAATTGTACTATAAAATCTAATTATCCTACTATTATTTATATGTCATACAAACATACCTTAAAATTTAAAATTTTTTAGTAATTGACCATTCTACCTTATTATGACCTATAGATAAGGGCACAATATATATATATTATTTCCAGGACTTTCCATATAATGAAAATATGATAGCTAAATGACTGATGTTCTATTACAAGAACAAGTACTTTTCTCAGAGATTATTCCTTCTCAAATCATAAGAATATGTGTAGTGAGATTTAAAATCATTATTTTTTTTTTGTTATTTCCTCCTCATTCTCAAATTCGATTGATTGAGCTCTGATGAAAGTATTTGTTTTGTACTGAAACATCAGCTGTTTAGCTATTATATGTGATATGTTGGACTATTTACATATATATCAGTAGATGTCGAATGCATAAAAAATTTTAAACTCCATTTAAACTTTTTAATTACAAACAACTTGTTATTTTTCATTCCAATATCAGCCTTTCAAGCTAATTGAGCATGCGCCTATGAGAGTGTTAAATAAATGAATACTCTCTTCTTCAATCCGAGATAACTTGTTAGTAATAACACACAAATAGACAACACATTGTGTTATTATTGCCAAGTTGTTGTATGTAAAAAGATTAAATAAAGTTTAAATTTTTTATACATTCAACATTTACTGATAGATGATGGAAACAGTCCTACATATTATTACATCTAATATACCATGATCACATATCTTCAGGAAACTATTTATCTATTTTATTTTTATTACATGAAAGCTTCCGGAAATAATACTATGAATTCATTATTTTACTTTCCATTCTTTAAATGATTTAAGCTTTGGAACATTTTTAAGTAATACATTTTATAACAAATATTTTTAAAAATATTTTTTAACATTCTATTAACAAAAAAAAAAAGAAAGATAAAAATTTAAATCCCATGCATTCTTACACAGTAATGTATTATTTTACTTAAAAATATATAGTCTAAGTAATAAAATTAATTATTTACTTTCTTCTATTAATTAGTTTAAAAATTCTTTAAATTAATTTTTATCACAATTATCTTTAGATAAGGCACATCTCTTATTAGCAAATTGTTTAAGTAAAAGTTTAACATTAAAGATTCAAAATTGTCTTTAGATTTTAATTCTAATATAGACTTTTAACACACTAATAGTTTCATTAAGATAATTTTAGTTTTAATATTTATTTACAATTAACTTAGTAACATTTTCCTAAAAAATATGCACTTTAAAATCATACATTACTACTTACAGATTTAAAACATTGCACATAAATCATTAAAATAACATTTAGAGCTATTAAAAATTATATTAGTTGTTATAAATTGGGTCAGTGAATATATCAATATGTAAATGTTAAATAATAAAAAAATAAACTATAAAATAAATTAATAATGAGCAACTATGTAACTGGATATTGAGCTTTATGGCAAAGCTAAATGTCACTATATATAGATAATTTAAAAAAGCAAGTCATATATAACGTGACATTACTTTTATAAGCTTGTAGTTACAAAAATGCAACACAGAGAGTGTACCAATAGCTCAAACAAATAACAGATTTAATCAAGAGTAAGATTAGATACATATATCTGAAGAAAAAACATGAAAAGACGACAAAAAAACAACAACAACCACGAGTGCTAATTTAAAATAACACAGTTAAAAGATTAATATCAATGATAACAAATCTACTCAAAAAAAGAAAAGCTACTCAGAAATTTTGTCACTATTATGTTTTAAAATACATTGAGTTTGTTTCCTGTTTATTAACTGTAATTCGCTGTATTTTTCATTTTAGCAAGGAAAACTAAAAGACAATCCGAAAATCCCAATTTATCTTTTTTCACTTCTAGAATCATATTTAAATAAAATCATTATTGATATTGGAATATATGTATTTTATATAGTAAAAATTAGCTCAAAAATATTATCCAATTAATATATATATATTAAAGTTCTAATTTTTATTATAATAAAATAGCATGTTTTATGTGCTGTTTTTTTTTCATCTTATTTTAAAAATACATTTCTTAATGAATGAGTTTAATAAATTAAGTAAATAATTTTTTAATGAATGAGCTTATTAATTTACCTCCTATTTAATATGATAAAATATTAATAGCGATTACATCTTTATTTAATTAAGGCATTAAAAAGTTATGATTATTAAAACTCTATGCTATAAATTTTATAGAAATAAAATTAAAAAAAGTTGAGAGTTTAATTTCCTAAGAAAATCAAGCATTAACATAGATTGATATATAAATAAATTGATATATAATGTACATAAATTGTAAATGGGTAGATGAAAAATAAATAGATGAATAAATAGACATATATACGGAGATATCCCGATAAATTAATAGATAGATAGATAGATAGATAGATAGATAGATAGATAGATAGATAGATAGATAGATAGATAGATAGATAGATAGATAGATAGATAGATAGATAGATAGATAGATAGATAGATAGATAGATAGATAGATAGATAGATAAATAGATAGATAGATAGATAGATAGATAGATAGATAGATAGATAGATAGATAGATAGATAGATAGATAGATAGATAGATATATAGATAGATAAATAGATATATAGATAGATAGATAGATAGATAGATAGATAGATAGATAGATAGATAGATAGATAGATAGATAGATAGATAGATAGATAGAAAGATACATAGATAGACAGACAGACCCATAGATAGATAGATAGATAGATAGATAGATAGATAGATAGATAGATAGATAGATAGATAGATAGATAGATAGATAGTCAGACAGATAGATAGATGGATAGATAGATAGATAGATAGATAGATAGATAGATAGATAGATAGATAGATAGATAGATAGATAGATAGATGGGTGGATGGATGGATGGATGGATGGATGGATAGATAGATAGATAGATAGATAGATAGATAGATAGATAGATAGATAGATAGATAGATAGATAGATAGATAGATAGATAGATAGATAGATAGATAGATAGATAGATAGATAGATAGATAGATAGATAGATAGATAGATAGATAGATGAAAAAGTAATAGAATTAACTTTAACATTTTAAATATATAACCATATAAATAAATAAACGCTAAGGCTAGCTTTTGGCAAAACTAATATCTTGATTAGCTTTATAATTAAAACCATAATGTAATTAATATTACATAACATTAATGTTGCAATATGAATGGCCAATCTTCCATAACTTTATTATACTTGCATTAATTATAAAATATATCTTTTTGAATTATTTTTCTGAAATAATTTTATAGCATGCATAATATAAATAGTGTCGATGCAATTAGTTTTCATGTCAAGGAAATTATTGTTCTTAATGCACACATTCATATCTTTCACAGAATAATGTAATATTTTATACAATTGTTCATGAATTTAATTTTTAAATATGCATTCCAAACAACACATTCTAAAATATATTTATCAAACTCAGCATCTGTTTTTAAATTTATTTGATCAAAATAAAAGTTTTGCATAAGTATAGATCAATGACAGATTGAATTCATATCTTTTCTATTTTTATAGCAGTTTTACAAAAAGTGCTTTGTGGATTAAAATAAAAATCTAGAGAAAGAAATATAAATAGTAAATGTTTAGGGCATTTTGATTTTGCAGATAATATAGTTGTTGTTGTAAATAACTTCTTCAGAGATTCCTGAATTATTGCAAGAGTTGTCAGATGAAGTAAGAAAGTGATGTAAGGACAAAAAGTTTCTGCCTTAAACCCACATAAACGTCAGGTTTGAAGTAAATGAGGATTTATTTTACTTTAACAAAAGACCCTCAACAAATAGCTACTATATGTTTATGAGAAAATCTTGTTTAGCATCAATAATTAGTTGTAATCGATAATTATTTGGTAATGTTAAAAGGTTAAAGTTTTTTTTTTATTTCATGGATATTATCTTATATATATATATATATATATATATATATATATATATATATATATATATATATGCAAATACATAAAAATGATCCACACTTAAACAATACCAATATCAAAAAAACCTTTACTATTTTTTCAAGTGGCAATGTTTATGGAAGCACAAACGTATGTTTTGTAAACATGTTTCTTCAGTAATGGGTAGCATAAGCTTTCTGAAAACTAGCCAAAACTCCAATATGCAAAACATTAAAATTGGATGTTGCAATTTAATTTCAGTAGAAATTATTTTGCTAGATTTTCTGGATCTGAACTAGTTTCCAGTTTGCTAATAATAGCAGTTGTTATCCAAAACCTACATGTAGCAAACATTGGTTAATTTTCATCAAATATTTTCATTTGTAAAAATCATTAAAAATTCTATATTCTGAGAAAGTTTGCATTAACAACAGTAATATTATATATATACATATATAGTGACCATGCTAATTGCCACCGTTTATTTTTCAATATGTAATATATTCAGTTTTATAAAAAAAATTGCCTAACAGTTTTCATTCTATGTTTTTTTGTGCTTAAAGTAAATTAATATATAATGTTTAATGGGCTGAAAATCTTATCTAAATGATTTTAAAGCCATATTAGTTAAACTTATTAGTAAAATTAATAATATAATGGATAACACTTATAGTTTATTACTAGTTTGTAATTATGCAAGTTAAGAATATAATGTTAAAATAATAATTTTAGCTATAAAATTTAATATTTAGTAAGGTTTTATAATATATTTTAAAGAATTCTTATTTAATTATTTTAAAATATTAAACAGTGATATCAAAAAGTCCACAATAGATGTATTCATTTATGTGCATACATATTTTCAATAAATTAATTTATTTTAGTTCCTGGTTGATAAAAATAATGTATTAATTTTATTTAATGCATGTTGAAATTATTTTAGATTTTGTTGAAAATATAGGATACTTAGCATTAAAATTGTTTCCATAATATTTTAACTTCATGTTAGTAAAAATAGGTTTAATTAAAAATGTATTTTAATATTATATTTAAGTAAAAAGTTAAATTATTTAATAAAAAAGACATTTTAGAAAAAAAAATCCAGAGAGAAATTAATTTATATGAAACTTTTTCTTGTCTATAACTGAAATAGACAATCACATTTTGAGAGATAAAAGTTATAAAGGTGGTCAGTAGTAAGGAGTTAATGTGTTTGTATGTTTAATTTTTAATATCAGTATTTTTTTATAATCTTTATCTTTCCAATCAATAAAAAGTTAAGGTTATAATTTTTTAATATTTTTTTCTTGTTAATAAAGTGTTAAAAGTGTATTTTAAAATGATGAGAAAAAATTAAAAAGTTATTTTAATTCATTTTATTATAGAGTAAGAAATAAAATATTTCCTATTAGTGATTCATATGAAACCAACTGAAACCATGATAATTAAGAGAGAGAAAATAAGTTATCCAACAGGTGCATCAATAGTTATGAGATGATGCCCAATATGGTGTGATACAGACTGAAAAGTCATTTTCAGGAATGATAAGAAATTTATTTTTAAAATGTTTGTACTGTTGTGATAAAAGGACATTATTTTATTTTAATGATTAATCCTGAAAAGCATAGATTCTTATGGGATAATTATACCCATTTTTGCTTGAGGACAAATTATTTAAAATTTATCATTTAAGAAAAAAAGATGAATGCAAGCTAAGAAATGTGCAAAAATGAACTTCATGTTTCCTAGACTCTGAGCTGTTAATTGTGATGGTTTTCTTTTTATAATATATTTACTAATATTAAAGAGGAGTGAATGGTTATAAAATATTTTTCAAGTTCTGTGCAAATTTGAAATGGAATAAATATGAATTGTTGTAAGAAGAGCCCTATTAAATTTAAATACTAAAATATAAGATATAATTAATAATCAACTATAATTATTGATTTAATGCTTATTAATTCCCAGAAGAATATTGTATAAATAGTTAAAATAATGAAAATCTTTCAAGTTATTACAATTTGGATGCATACACATGAAAGAAGCGCTTATTATAAGTTGGATGCATAATTGTGCAAAAATAATTTTAAAGTAAAATAATTATATGTTGAAAAATTAAAAGTATATATAATACTTTTAGATAAAATTTTGACAAACGGTTTAAAAGGAAATATTTCTCAATGTTTTATTCATCAGCATCAACCATTATCAATTCACTGCAGGATGAAGGTCTCTCAAAGTTTAATCCATCTCCAATCTTTAGCTTCTCTTCTCTACAACACCCCTGCACATTTCCTTATTTCGTCCATCCATCTCACATGTGGTCTCTTTCTGGGTCTTTTACAATCTCTTGGAATCCAGTTTAAAATTTCAGTTGTCCATCTATTATCATCTCTTCTAGCAATATATCCAGCCCAACTCCATTTCAATCTTTTAATTTTTTCAATAAGGTCAGTAACACCTGTTTGTTGTCTTACCCATACATTGCATTTTCAATCTCTTCTTGTTACTCCCAACATACATCTCTCCATACGCCTTTGAGTGGTCGGAAGTCTCTGTATTGCTCTTCTATTAAGTGTCCAAGTCTCAGATCAATAAGTAAGAACTGGTAAAACACATTTGTTAAAAACCATCCTTTTCAAATACATAGGCATATTTCCTTTTAGTATCAAGTTATTTCTACCAAAAGCACTCCAACCAAGTTTAATTCTATGATTAATTTCCTCCATTATGTTTCCATCTGTATTAATAATCTGACCAAGGTATTTGCAACTGTTAACTTCTTCTAATTCTTCATAATCAATCTTCATTATCATATTGTGAGCAAATCGATTAAACATTACTTTAGTCTTTTTAACATTTATCTTTAGTCCTACTTTTCTACTTTCATCTGCTAACTCCTGCAACATTTCCTGCAGCTCTGAAGCATTATTTGCAAAAACAACTACATCATCTGTGAAATATAAATGACTTAAAATCTCTCCATTTATTTCACTCCTTTAGTTTCCCATTTTAATCCACAAAATACTTCTTGCAGCACTGCTGTAAAGAGTTTTGGAGATATGGAGTCACCTTGTCTTACACCTTTCTCAATGTTGATTTTTTCAGTATCATTATGTAATCTAATTGTTGCTGTTGCATTTTTATAAATATTCTTTAAAATATGACAATATCCTGGATCTATTCCTTGATGATCCAATGCTTTAATCACTGAAGAAATGTGTATAGAATCGAATGCCTTTTCATAATCTACAAATCCAAAACATAATGACAACTCATATTCATTTGTCTTTTCTATGACTTCTCTCAATACCTGGATATGATCTATTGTACTAAAACCACTTCCAAAGTTCTCTGTAGATGAGTTGTAATTATCTTGGTAAAAATTTTATATAAAACTGATAAAAGGCTGATAGGTCTGTAATTTCTAATATCTTCTTTATCACCTTTTTTAAATATTAATATTATTACTGCATTCTTCCAATCTTCTGGTACATCTTTATCATTTAGACATTTGGTATATAACTTTGCTAAAATTGTTTCTATTTCTTCACCTGCTTCTTTTAATATATCAATTATAATTCCATCATTTCCTGGAGCCTTTCCTTTCTTCATACACTTAATTGCATGTCTCACTTCTTCATTTAAAATTCTGGGCAATTGGGAAGATGTAATAGATATAGGAGGTACTTGTTCTTTATTACTATATAATTCTTGATAAAAATCTTCTACCAATTTCATGATGTCATCTCTCTTTTTAGTAATAATTCCATCTTTTTTTTTATTGCAGATATAAATTTCCTACCAATACCAAAATGTTGTTTAACATTTTTGAGACTTTCATTTTCTTCTACAGCTTTCCTTGCTATTTCACAGTTATACTTTCTTATATCATTTTCAACTCTTTTCTGTACCATTTTACAAAATTCGAGATATTCAATTTTTTTTAATACTTCATTTTTGTATATCATCATATTCCTTCTTTTCTTCATAAGTTCTCTAGTCTCAGTAGAAATTTTATTAGTCAATTGCTGCTTTTTTCTACCAGCTTTGTTTGTTGCAGTTTTTAAAAGTGTATCAGTTATTTTCATATTAATTTCATTCAATTCTGAATCATGTTCAAAGTCTCCTAACACTTGAAACCTATTTGTAAGTTCTAATTTAAATTCATTAGAATGTTTCTGAAGATTAGGAATATCAACTGTAAATATTGTTTTCTTAATAATTTTTGTCTCTCTAGTTTTACATTAACAAGTAACTTACACCTTACTAATCGATGATCACTTCCTGTGTTAAATTTATTAAGAACAGTACAATCTTGAAATATGTATTTTCTGTTAGTCAAAATATAATCCAATTCTGCTGTACCTTCATTTGGATGCTTCCATGTCCATTTCCTTTTAACATTTTTTTCAAAAAATGAATTCATAATATAAAGTTGTTGTTTTTTTCTGCAAACTCCACAAGTCTATGTCCTCTCTCATTTCTATTACCATAACCAAAATTACCTACAGCAATTTCATCTTTCATTTGTCTACCAATTCTAGCATTAAAGTCTCCCATAACAATTTTAAAATGTTGTTTACTCTGATCAAAAGCCTTTTGTACATCCATATAAAAATATTCTACTACTTCATCACTATGAGAACTTGTTGTGGCATAAAGCTGAATTATCCGCATTTGGTATCTGCTATTAAGTTGTATAACTAATCTTGCCACTCTGTCCGATACACCATCAATCTCCACAATATTGTTCTTCCACTTTTTATTTATAATGAATCCTACTCCACTTGTATTTCCAATATGTGTGTCTTTATAATAGAGTATATGTCCACTTTTTAAATCAATTGTTTCTTCTCCTTTTCTTCTAAAATCTGAAGTACTAGCAAAGAAATCGTGACGATGGAACAGTCACTTTAAATTACTATATATAATGTCTGAATGAATGATGTCAGTGAAATTATCTAGAATTTACTAAACATCATTCCAACTGAAACTTAATAATATGTAAATAAGCATTTATTTTATATAGCATATGTAAACAATTGTATTAAAGTCAAATATCAGCCTTTCATGCTAATTGTTCATATGCTTTGCAAGTGTTAATAATAAATGAATACCTTTTCACCAACACAAGATATAGTATTTATGCAGGAATAAAAGGAATCCTTTTATTCCTTCGACTCAAATGCTTATATATGAGCAAATCTGAAGTACTGGCAAAGAAAGCATAAAGATGGAACAGTCACTTTAAATTACTATATATAATGTCTGAATGAATGACGTCGGTGAAATTATCTAGAATTTACTAAATGTCATTCCAACTGAAACTTAATAATATGTAAATAAGCATTTATTTTATATAGCATATGTAAGCAATTGTATTACAGTCAAATATCAGCCTTTCATGCTAATTGTGCATACACTTTGTGAGTGTTAATAATAAATGAATACATTCTCACCAATACAAGATATAGTATTTATGCAGGAATAAAAGGAATCCTCTTATTCCTATGACTCAAATGCTTATATATGAGCAAATCTGAAGTATTTCACATTTGCTCATATATAAGCATTTGAGTCATAGGAATAAGAGGATTCCTTTTATTCCTGCATAAATACTATATCTTGTATTGGTGAGAAAGTATTCATTTATTATTAACACTCGCAAAGCGTATGCACAATTAGCCTGAAAGGGTTATATTTGACTGTAATACAATTGTTTACATACGCTATATAAAATAAATGCTTATCTGTTACTTAGGGGTGCTTTCAACTATCCTTGTAGTTTTGTCAGCTAATACTTTGTAGTAATATATATATATATATATAGTTTTTCTGAAGGGTTGTGATGATGATAAAATATAGAAAAAATATATCAGCTAATACTTTGTAGTAATATATATATATATATATAGTTTTTCTGAAGGGTTGTGATGATGATAAAATATAAAAATACAGATATATATATATATATTAATTAATGTTTAGGTAGAAATCTTGAAAGTGTGGAGTATTCCATTCAAACCAATTTAATTAGAAATCTTTATCTAGAACAATTATCCCAGGCCAAGAATCAAAACAAACTGACATGCTGTTGCAACCAAAAAAATTTAAATGGGTTACTCCACACATTTAAGATTTACATATACCATTTATTAAAAATATATTGCAGTATATACCATTTATTAAAAATATATTGCAGTATATAACCTAACAGTGTAAGGGTTTATTAGTTATTTATGTATTAGACTGTTATACCTTTTTACATTCATATCAATCTGTCAATAACTTTCTAATCATGTTATTTGACCAAATAACATGTACACTTGGATCTTGTACAAACTTAAAATACTAAATTTGTCATATTGAATCATGTGTACACGATATATTTGCAAGATTTACAAATTTATTGACTGTCTGAATACATATGTGAAAAGGTGCATGTGTTCTAATATATGACAGTAATTGCACCAAGGGTAAATCTAACAATACTAAATATATGAATTTACCACAAAAATAAATCTGAATTTTCTTTATAAAATTCCCAAATGTTTTTTTTAAATATGGACAAAACAATCATTAAATACAAAATGTTTAATATATATATATATACCATTTTGACTTGGCTATTTTGAAATACGAACTCTAATGTATTTATATATTAGTTCAGTACTGCCCTCTGTGAACTAATAGATTATACAATAAGTATATATATATATATATATATATCATTAAATACAAAATGCTTAATATATATATATATATATATACCATTTTGACTTGGCTATTTTGAAATACGAACTCTAATGTATATATATATATTAAGCAATTAAATCATCCCACATGATTAAAAAATCCAGTACTGCCCTCTGTGAACTAATATATAAATACATTAGAGTTCGTATTTCAAAATAGCCAAGTCAAAATGGTATATATATATATTAAACATTTTGTATTTAATGATATATATATATATTGTATAATCTATAGCAGGAACAGTCATGATGAACAATGGAATTTGTCTGTTCTACTTTATTTTAAGTGGATTAAATTTTGTTTTATAATAGAGACTAAAAGTAAAAATTTTTAATTTTTCTCAAAATGGAGACTTTTTTAACATGTGATTGTACATTATAATGAATGCCTGCATGAGATCTTCACCCGACATGTTAATAAGTAGTAAATGTATTTTTCTCAAAAACAAAAAACACAATTCTTCGATGTGGGCCACTAATTTTTTATGTCATCCAGTATGATTGATATAGAAATGGTCAGTAACTGACAGCATGTAATTAAGCAATATGAATGTTCCAACAGTCTGAATTAATTGTTGATTCCACTTCCACATTTTCTTTGGTGGCTTCCAGCGAGTTGCCCTTCTACCGTAAATTCTCATAATGATACACTCATCGGGCTTCCTGTTCTGAAAAAAATTGCCTGGTTTGTTTTGTTTTTTTCTTTTGTGCAATCATCAATTTTAATGATTTTGTTGGAGACTCCAATTTTATGTTTTTTTCTGCTAAACCAAGCTCCATTTTCTACCATTCTAAGGATGATAATTTATGAGCCCAGCTGTAAATATATCAAATCACCATCAAAAATAAAATTCTGGAACTCTCCAACCATGTTCCTTTATGAAGGGCTATTTTATTATTACATCATCGAATGATACAATGTCATTACTTGTCTGAAGTGTGGATGTACTTGACTTATTGACCGCAGTAGTGAGTAAAATGTTTATCATTTTGTATTGATGTGAAAACACTTTGAAAAGAACTTGTCTGAATGAAATATGGACAATAAATGAAAGTGTAAATTTATCACATTATTGGATGAAATCAGATGAGATCATGGGGTTTATTTGACAGGATGACGAGATTAGACATTTATCATGATTGGAAAAAGATGCACCATTTCTCCCACATTGCAGAACTCATGTGTAAGTACCATTTATTATATAGTAAAAAAAAATTGAAAAAGTTTGTTATACATTTATTTCTTATATATGTAAATGTAAACTGTAGTTCTTTTATCTCTATAGAATGACATTTAAAAATGGATCCTCTTTTTAGAAGCATCAGTCCATCAATCTACTTTGATTCTTGGCTAGGGGTACTTGTTCTAGGTTAAGTGTTTTCTGCTAATGGTGATTTAAATGGATTACTCCATACATCCAATACATAATTGTTGAAAGTATTGCACTCTTTCTGTTCCATAAACCATATCTATTCTATTTAATAAACATTTATCAATTAAATGTTAATTATTATAGGCTTTATAGGTTGGCATATTAGAGGGTCAGTCAAGAAAATTAACCTTTGTTCATGGCTCTACTGTATATATTTACAGTACAATGATTCTTTAGTCTTTCATTCAATATTAAACTTTATTAAACTCCAGTATTTACATTTTATGAAAGTTTTGTAATAAAAATTATGAATCTAACAACATGGTAATAAACTTTCACCTATACCTTAAGCTTATCTGAAAAATATTTTTTTTTTTTAAATCCATGCATAATAAGAAAGCAATCTTATTGTCTGCATTCATAGTGTTCCAAAATGGTGGAATAGAGATGAAGAATGCACCAACATAAAACAAAATATTTCATTTATAATAAATATTTTTTAATAAATAAAGAAATGTTTATTAAATGCACACAAAATTTCAATAATGCACTATTTCTTCCTATTTTTCAAGATTTCTGAATTTTCATATTAGCTTTTTGCCAGTTATGCAAATTATATTTTTACTTAAGAGAAATAGTTTCTATTACGTGATCACCATTCTTTATGCTTAAAAAAGATGTTTACACAGAGGCAAAAGTCTCCATATATTAGTGCATCTCAGTGCAAGTCAGAGTAATCAATAAATGCATGAAGGTTTGTGCTTAAAATCCTTATTTAGTCCATAGTCATCCAAAAAATAGGGAAAAATAACTGAGTTCATATCTATTTGACTATACAATCTGATGAGCTTGAATTGAAAACATTATTGGGTTTTTATTTTCAACTCAAAACTTTATAGTTAGCAAAATCAATAAAATGTGGCTTCTGTAAGGTTGCATTAGATCCTATGATCAAGGTGCAGTGATCTCAGATACAAGATTCCTCACTAATAAAAGACATAAACTAGAAACTAGTTTGGAAATATTGTATGAATAGACCCTAGATAAAGATTTTATGCAAAAACGTTCATCCATCCATTGATTACTCTGGCTTGCATTGAGAGGCACTATTGTAGGGAGAGTTTTGCTTGTGTATGAAACTATTTTTTGTACTTCCTTAATTATTTTTCTCTTCAAGTAAATATTATCATAACTGAAAGCAATCTTTCCATTACATTTCACTTTATAATTGTTAGGAAGGCTTCACTTGTGAGTATCACATCCTCATTGGTAGCTTGGTTAAAGCAATGTTAGTTTAAGCAGTGATCATGTAATGATTTATACATGAGGATGATCAGAAAATATATCCCATACATTTCTCTACAGAGACAATTTATATTATCTGTAGTAAAAACAGTATATGATTTAATCATCATTCTAAATATTAATAACAAAAGTTTTGATTATCTGTAGATTATAAAATTTATAATTTGATGTTTTATTTTGTTTACCATATTGTCAATATATAACATCTACTTCTCAAGTATCTGCAATGTGTCACTTTTTCAGTCAATGGTAATTTCTTAATTTTAAATATTACAATGCAGAGGTATTTAAAAATGGCCATATGTCAACAATGAATTTATTTTTTTTTTTATATGGTTGTGTTTTATATATATATATATATATATATATATATATATATATATATATATATATATATATATATATATATATATATATATATATATATATATATATATATATGACAGGATACTCAAAAGTAACCAGAAATTTTTAATATAAAATTGTTTACTTATTTTCTTAAGTGTTATAAATTTAATCCCTTTCAAAGGTTTATCCATTTATTAAAATTCATCATTCTAAATATGTTTTTTATTTATCGAAGTAGTCTGGAAATACTTGCAATGTGATGCATTTTAACACATGTTGGATTTTTCACTTCTTCTATATCCACATAAAAATTAGGACACTTTTCATTTGGGATATCAAAAATAACAAATTGCAAAAACCAAGATTGAGTAAATATAACTAATAGATAAGCTGAGTCATGCTAAATTTAATTAAAAAGTGTTTCACACTCAAGGTTTGAGAGGGTACACATTGTCAGAAAGAAGATTGCACTCTTCTCTCTGCCACAAACTGGAACATTTATATTTTTCTACATAAAGTAAAGGTTTTAAAATATGCAGATAAAAATGTCTGACAATTATGAACTAAATCAGATTGAAAATGTAATCTGCATCAAAAAGAAGTAGCAGTGTAATTTTGAATTTGTTCTTCATTTACCACTAAAACAGAATTTATCATTGTTTCAAATTTTGAGACAATATAAAAATCACCAAATATGTAAAATGCACTTTATAAAAAATGTACTATTTGTTATCACAATTTACATGGTGATATTATTTTGCAGAATGATGCAGAAGGGTTTCTGCAAGAAGTATGTCACTGTAGATGCATATACTGCAACAAGCACACAGACTAAAGAACGATTCCAGTTATTTGATCTACTCTATTGTATATTAATCTTGATTATTATTTATGCTGATATTGATACAGTTCACGTTAATTTTTCTTCCTAATTAAACTGTAATTTTAACATCTCTTTTTACAAAAAAAGGGTCAATGGTGTATAATTATATATAAGTGACAGTGAAGATTTTAATGATAATAAAAATAAACAGATATTTTAGTTTTCCACCTGTTTACATATAATTGCTTATACAATTGGTTTTATAGACACAAACTGAATAATTAGCCATCAACTGGAACTTAGTTATCATAAGGATATTACAAAGATTTCAATCCACATTTCAATAAAATCCTTGACAGAATCTTATTGTCCAATTGATGGATTATTAGATTTAACAAAACATATGAACTTATATAATATCTCACATATATACTTATTTATATTAGGCTTATAATATGTAACTGCTAAAATAATAAAATACTTATATGCTATTTAATATAGTGCATTATTGTCTATTACCCAAATTAGCTTTGGAAAATTAAAATTAATCCATTTTCTTTCAGATTTTTGAGTTCTTATAAGCATGCAACCAATCTGAAAAATGTTTGTATAGATAAACAATAAAATGAACACACATATTAACAAATCCAAACTCAAAAAAATATTGAATATTTGTTCTTATTATGTTCATTTGGCAGATTGATGATTTTTCAAAAGAAAACTTAGAAATGGGAATGTAAATGAGTTTGCTTTACATTTGTAAAAGTTATACAGATCACAGTGTAATGAGACAAATAATACCCAATTATGTTATTGATCTAATAATTGTATTTATATGTAAATAATCAATTTACAACATATGAGTTTAATATTTTCTTATGCTATGAAAAAAGTAATAAATATATGTATTTCTTAGAGAAAAGTATTGGCTATCAGTTGACGAAACACTTAAAACACTAAACATTCCTCAATTGATAGCATGGCATTCTATTTAAATGTTCTAATGTATAGGGTATATGAGCACAGACTTTCACACAACCCACCATGCTCCACCCTATCTCATAACACTGATACACCCAAATATATATATGTTGAAAAGATAAATAATCACCAATATCAGTATTTCATGCTAAACCAGCAATCATCAGTTGGTCCAGATTACGATCTCTACAAATATATGCTATAAGTGCTCAGATATATATTAAGATAGCCAATCCTCATACTATAATGGACAGGCTTCAATCTAATCTACACTCCAACTCTTTAATTGTCCATCCAATTGAAAATCTGATGATGGAATGCTCAAAGGCCACCCTGGGGCCGAGATTCTTGTCACACCCGCTGACCTAAAGTCAATCTGACCCCTCATATACAGGACATAATCCATTTAATACATATACCCTATATATTACATATATAGACACAGGTATATAATAAGCCTGTGTGTTTCAGTTAGTAAATGTTCTAATTACAAATTTAGAGGTAAATAAAGATAAAATATAGTGAAGATGTCAATATGCACTGTATGATTATTCATTACTTTAATTATATATTGTACAAAATAATGTAAACAAAAAAAAAGATAAAATTTATAAATGTAATGCGTTTATTATATAACAACAGCCATTTTTCCTTCATGAAGCCATGATCATATTTATTTATAATGTTATTATGAATTTTGTTGAAAGCAACCACATTTTATTATTTGCTTATTTTATTCTTTCAGAATTTTGATGTGATACCATACACTAAAGTATTTTTTTATTGTGAAGTAAAAAGATTTATAAAAATTAAGAAAATTTCTAAAGTAGCATTCCTAAGTAATAAAGTAAACATTATTGATGTAATGCCACCAGAAAACAAAACAAAAACTGTAAAACATTCTTTTATTGAAACTGAAAGTGTCTAATAATATGATGTTTGATGTTTTCAAGATTGAATAATGTAGATAAATTGTTTTTTGGGTTGAACCATGGATTATTTTCCATTACATACCGATATTTTAATGAACTAGCATCCACTATTGTCAATCTTAACTTTTGAAAAAAAAATCATTGGATCTCAAACAGTAATGTGACTGAATGCAAGATGAGAAATGAGCTTCAACTTAAAGTAGTATAGCATTCAAAATATAAGGCTTATCAAAATGTTTATTTCCTTCAGTTTTTTTCAATTATTAATTTTAAGTTAATATTAGAAGACAGAGATAAAATGAGAGGTTTCCACATAGCTGGAATACATTGTGCTTTGTCGGTCCTATTTAAACCAATAGGTCTCTTTAATATTTCAATTGATCCTCTCATGGTTCTTAAATCATAATTTTCCAAATTAGCACGTGTTTTTACATTGTCAAAATCAGGTTTCTGACAAATTTCTAAAAAATGAGAAGTACAAACTGATGTCTTGTCAAGCATTGGTGGTTTAATGGTCAGCACAGTGGCCTTACAAATAGTTGTCCTGGGTTAGCAGGTTCACTTCCTGGCTGATGCTATGACACATGAAAAAAACACTGATGTCTTAATTTTCTGATTAAAAGCATTTACATGTTCCTTAATTCTGACATTTATTCATTTATTGGACTGATCTACATAGCTTCTAGAATACTGCAAACAATGAATTTCATAAACCCCTTGGTGTTCCAAAAATATTCTGTCTTTATGTTTCTGCAAAAAATCAATGTTCTTGTCAGTAGAAAAAGTAATCATTATATTAAAACAAGATAGTCCTATATCAATCCTATCAGTAACTCTATTAATATAAGGTAAAACCATTCTATTATAAGATGAATTGTCAATTCTATTTTTTTTTTTGCCTTTAGCATCAATGCTATCTAAAGCTTTACATATGATATGAAGTGTCTATTTTAAAAGGTATTACTAAAAATGCAAGCTGTATAATGATAAAAAATGTGATTGGTAAAATGGAGAAGTTGATATAGATTCAAAAATGTAAAAATAAATTGAAAAGCCACAATTGCTTAAAAAATTGCAAAAAATAAGGGTATTGATAAGGGTATGTTTAATTGTGATGAAAGAATGATTGAACACACAGTAAATCTATATGTAAAAGTTCTCTCTCAATTTATTATTAATAAATATATTTTTTTAAAAATATTTTGTTTATATTATAATTTTTATTTCTATATGCACATGTGTGTGTGTATTAAAAATACTATTCACTTGCATTTTGAATAAATATTATGCCTGCTGTTGTAATCAAAGCCTATCAATAGAGTGTGAGCTATTACATGTAATATATTATGCATGCATGACAGACTTAGAACAAATTATATTGAATGTTTTAGTTCATTGTAGACATATATATATATATATATATATATATGTCTACATATGAACTATGCACAAGTCAAGATTAGAATATATATATATATATATATATATATTCTAATCTTGACTTGTGCATCTTCACTTCCAGATAATATATGATATGAAATAAAACGGGTTCTAGCTCAGTTATTAATTAATAAAGAAAATATTCAGCATTAAAATTAAAATGTTTCACTAGCTCATATTTAAAATACGAATAAGGTTCAGTTTATAAAAATAAATTAAATAAATATTTAATATTTTCATGAGACTTGAAGTGAAAATACTAGTAATAAAATAGATTACATTGAGCCAATATCCCACAGGATACTATCTCAATGGCATAAGAACACTATCCCCCTTATTACTATTTTAAATAACAAACTCATAGTATTCTTATGACTTTAATAACTTCTACTCACTAAGACTAAACTAATAATTAAATCTTAATCTTCTATTTAATAATCTCGCTCAATAAAATAATCTCAGGTTCATAAAGTTTATTCTAAGTTAATTTAAAAATACGGTAGTAAAATATGAGAAGGGATTTTATGTCATAATCTACTACACTGAAACTAATAATAATAATAATATTCTTCATTGTTTAACTACTACTGGATATCTTTTCTTTTTGTTATATTTTTATTACCATAATAAAATAATAAAATAATTTTATATAATCTTTTACCTTCATGTAATAATATAATAAATATGTGGTAGCATATGATAATCTGATAAACAAAGGATGTGTGGCAACTGATAGCATATAATTCAGTATACTATTGTGATAACTGATTTATGACCAATAAAACAATGTAAAATTATAATTATTTAATTAAAAGAATACCAATAAAATATTTAAATTCTTAAATATAACTCTCTAATTATCTTTTTTGTGCAAAATTATATTTTTGTTTCAATTGTTATGAATATATCGTGATTTCATGCAGTGAAGTGGAGAAATAAACAATCAAGACACAAAAATTTTGAAAAACAAATTTTAACAAAGTTTATTAACAACAACAAATAAAATAAACAATTTATGTACATTATTTACAATGGATATCCTTATTTTAATCTTACATTTTTATCTACTAAGTTATATAAAAATAGTTTATAGTTTAGTTATATCTTTATTTATACTTAAGACAAAATAAAAATGTTACCATTTGGTTTCTCGGTATGGTTAACTTATTACAAATACATTTACTTCTTTTATTAATAAAATAATTCATGCTTAATATTATTAAAGTATCTTATTTTTAAAACATTCATAGGAAAACATTCTACAGAAAAACAAAATTAACTTTATAATGAGTATGGATTTCTCAAAATATTAAAAAAAATTTCATCTTGCAAAGTCAAAGATGTTACATAAAATATTCATCCAAAATTCAGTACTAGATTTTAGTGTTTTATTACACGATGTTTACTAATCATAATATATTCTTATTTAGCCTTACTTTAGTATGATATAAGTGTAATAATCAATATATTCCTGTTATTCAATAAACAAAAAATATACTATGCATATTCCATACATTTATTGTATATTATTGTATTTTAAAAATATGCAATACTTATTTTTCTCCCAAAATAACAATCAAGCATTCAAAAATAATTAACATTTTAAAGAAAATGTCTTTGTTTAGATACTCTATTTTAAAAATTTATATTTCATTTCCGAAATAAATTCAAAAATATATTCTATGATTCTTTTCTTTCCCTTAGGATTCATTGGACCTTCAATTTTAAGTTATAAAATTCTGTTCCTTATAAGCAAATAAACCAATATTATACTAAACGATAGCATAACCTAAGTTCTAAATTATTTATCATTTCTTTTCAACATATCTTACTGAACAATGCAGTTACATGAAATAAAGATAGCGAAACAGATGTATAGGATTTAAGGAAGAAAGCTAGAGTATCACTCATAACATATCTCAAAAAATATTGGCACAGTGCAAAAAGGTATGACCTTTACCTGTCTAATAACCTCTAATACATGAACGATGTTAAAGCTACTTCTTCAGCTTTATTTAAAACATCAAATATTTAAAGACATATAAAACACTGTCCAAATAAAATGTGTATCAGTCATAGGGCCTTGTTAACTATGCTGATAACCACATAAAGACTAAATATTATTTCTATTCCTTATCATATCCTATTTTTTAAAAAAATACATCATCTTGGTTTCCTGCTAACTATAGTACTTTCAAGCCACTATCTCAACATTATTTCTCAAGATTTTTCTACATCTTACATCTATAAATAACTATCTGCATTTACAATACAATAAATAAAATTCATTGATAGTTTAAAACAATTTCACTGTTCCATAAGAAAAGTTTGCTTACTTCATTATTCTATATATTTAATCATATACAATCTACTTAGACAATATTTGAATATCCAATAACATGAAAGTTCTAAAAGAATCACATAATTATTTGTTATTATGTTGGATTACATCACTAATATATAAAAAAAATAATCGTCGTATGCATATTTTCAAATCAATCCTATCTCATAATGTTTTTTAAAATGTTGAATGAAAATGCGTTACATATAATTAAAACTTTTACACTTCATTCTTAGATTCATAGATGATCTAAAGAAAACAAAATATACATTATAAATTATTAATAGTTATTATTATTACCAAATAACCCTTTTTATCTGGACATCATTTTTAGTAGGCTTCTTCCATCCACTGGATATAGAAAAACATTGCATACATAAACGAAAAGACACATCCATACGTTTTATTTAAAAATATTCTTATCTAAATTATTAGATTATATTATAAATTTTATGTTATTAACAAATTAATGTTTTATGTTTTCCTAATCTTATAAATAGAAAAATTTATATTTAACTAAGTTAGTAAAATAAAAATTTTAAACTATAATTACGTCTTCACTTAACCATAGTTCATGATAAAAGCCAAAAATGTTTATTATTTTCTCTAGAGTTTTAAAATGTTCTCCTCCAAGCGGTTAAAGTTTAAAAATAAAAATAATTATTAATGCATTTAGTAAAATTTATAGAAAATAGTCCTGGGTCTTTACTGTTCAGAATGAAAATTATTAAACTGTAATATTAAAGAATTATTCCCACGAAGTTTATTCAATATTCTCTGATGCATCACTCTGTTCAATTTAACTTAAGTTATCTGATAAACTTTTACACAATATTTGTATTTTCATGGATCCATCCTTTATTTATCTACTATATGTTCATTTTTTTATATAGGTTTTATTTCTTAATAAGTTCTTTTTAATTCTTGTAAAATATATATTTAAAAAAAATGTTTCCTTCAAAAAGGACTAAACATTCTATTTCTTTCATTATATTTTATGATAACTAATACGATATAAATATCTTATTCTTTTTTTAAAAAAAAAAACTCCTGGATAAGCTTATAAATAATGCATCACAAAATTTTTTTAGACGGCTAATAGTTTTCTGTTTAAGCTTCCAGCATAATGCCCGAATTATTTTTATATGAGTTAGAATAATCCTCCAGTTGAGCATAAATAAAGCTGTATTATAATTTAAACATATTTTATTTCGGTACTATATCCATCTCTATTGCGTAGTTTTGGTTAAACTTCAGATAAAATACTCCTGGCAAGTAACTTTTAAAAAACTAGAAAATCATTTCCACAAAGTTTCTAAATATATTATTATTTTTTAAAACTCTCTTTTGCAAAATACTTTAAAATTATCAATTAGTTTTTTTGCAGATAAAGTTATAAGAAAGTACTAAAAAATTGACTAAAATAAAAATTTAAAAATACTATCTCTTTGATAGCTATAATTTACCTTTCTCTGGTTTCAATACATTATTAATCTCCTATTATACCCCCATGCAATTCATATTTATTGTCTGTAAGAATACCTCATTTGATTGGTTGATTCTTATTTTTATCTTGAGAACAAATTTACATATATTTTTAGTTTTATTTAAATAAAATATTTAATTTTTATATTATGAGTGTATTCGTTTTTATGATACTATTTTAAAACATTTAGAAACATTTATAACAACTATTTAATATTCACTTCTATGATAGATAGTAATTACATTCAGTTCTATAATACAACTTTTAAATATTTCAAACTCTGTTATTAATTCAAACAAGCAGTGTGTGAAAGTATGTAGTATACAAGTCACATGATCAATATAATTTTGGCAGACGATTTTCAATCTATTTCTCTGCCTAGATTTATAAAATTGATACACTTATTATATTATATAAAATAATTATAAAAAATTTGGAAGAATAATTTTAAAAATATAGAACTAGATATAATTTTCACCATCACAAAGTTTATTTTAAAAATATACTATATTAATTTTGACTATTAAATATGATTATAAATTTTAATATAGCATTTATTAAATTATCAGTTTTAAACTATTAAAATCGAATTTATTAAATATACTTTTAATATTTATAGCTGTGTTATTTAATATGGCCAGCTTTTACAACCATATGCAACAATATTTTAAGCTTTACTTAACTACTTTTAAATGATTCACTATAATTTTATATACTACGTATTTTCTTTAGTTTTATTTTCTTTAGCTTCAAATTATACTTTATAACATAATTGACAAACTATAATTAATAAATCAAAAGAACATATTCTAAAATTTAAAATTTTTAGTAATTGACTGTTATGAACTATTACTGATCTATAGAAAAGGGCACATTTTATATTTTATTTATATATATATATATATATATATATATATATATATATATATATATATATATATATATATATATATATATATATATATATATATGACAATAAAGCTAGTTACTCACTTCTTTAACAGAATTACAAATGCATGTGATAGCAATCAACTTTTAAGCTATCAACAATATCAACCTGAAGGTCTATTGCCTGATTTGTTTATATATATATATATACAAAAAAACTGCAACTTGAGCAAGAAGTGTGAGATTATTAAGGAAAAGTCGCATCAACAAATATCATTAACCAGGCAAATATAACCTTTTCTGAAAGCTAACTACTGAAGAGTCATTTGTAACTTCGAAATTCGATATAAATAATATATTTACTAAGAAAATAAAACCACTTATTCAAGGTTTTGATAGGTTGTAAAAGTAGACAATAACAATCAACTCTTAAGCTGTTAACGATCTTAACCTGTAGTCAAGGCAACCTTCATTAACAATAAGAGTGGTACCATCACCTTTATCTATGTTCTGATATGTTAATAATCTCACCCTGCTTGCTCACGTTATAATCTTTAGTGTTTATATAAAACATATCAGATCATAGGTAAAGTTAGTGGTACCACCTTTATTGCTAATGGAGGTTACCATGACTACAGGTTGATATTGCTGATCGCTTAAGAGTTTATTGTTAATATATATATATATATATGTGTGTGTGTGTGTGTGTGTTAATCTCATATATATATAAGTGTTAATCTCATACTGAGACTGCAGTAAATCGATTTAATTGTTTACACCTTTCATTCTTGTAGTAATTATATGTGTATATTAATGTTAATTTTTAGCCTTTGATTCGTCATTCTACCGTTGCACTAACAAAGGCATTATTCCTGTTAATGAAGTTATTTTACAGTAACCTTGCGCTTTGAATTTAATTTCAGATATTTAACTTTTTCCATTTTTTAAAGCTATATTGTCAAAGTTTGTTCGTATTTTCAATTAAAAGTATTACCAAGTTGCTAAAAAACAAATAAAAAAGTAAATTATTCGATTATTTATATATATATACAAATCTGTATTAATCATTTTATTACGTAAAAAGACTCATTTTTTTAAAAATCTCAGCTATATTATCCTAGATTTATATTCATTTTATTATAATATATTCATAAATTAAATGAAAACTTTTATTCCAATTGTAATATGTGAATTAAGCTCTAATAACCGGTTTAAATAAATACATATGTTTGTGCCAGCGGACAGAAGTCTCTTATTCTTGTTAAATACCATTCCTTACATCTCTCAATAAACTTTATTAAATATAAATTTCGCTTCAGGGATCGAATCATCAAAGATAAACATGAATGACATTTGATTTTGATACTTTGAAATTCACAATTTTATCTGACAGCAAACTTGGGTTAATCTTAGCCTTTTCATTTTTATGAATTTTATTTGCACTAATGTAATAAAGCGTTTCTATTGGTGGATATTTCTTTTAGTTCAACTGTTTTGTCTCAGTGTTAAAAGTACGACAGTAATGTTGTTTTTGAAAATGAGAACTTTCCACAATCCATTATATAAAATGTATTCTCTTCAATGCAGAAGTTGTAATTCCCACGGCTAGGCTGTGAATTAGCATAATTAACAGTGGCAAAGTGAAATTTCCTCATATGTTTTAGTCAATAAGTAAAATATGTAATAAAATTAGACAAAACGAATTTGTTTGAAATCCTGTCACTATTAAAGTGAAAAAACTTTATGAATATATATTATATAACAGTGACTGTATTTAAATACTGCGTTGATTTGTGCTGTCGTAAGTTGTATATTCTGGAAATTAAATCGGGGATCCACTTCCCCACTTTTAGGGTTCTAACGTCATATAAACTCCCAAGCAAAAAAAAAAAAAAATTGCTTATTAGCTTATTGCTATTAATTAATAAATAAATAATAGAAAGGCTAGACATTGATATTATTTAAATAATATTAGTGCAGTGTATTGCATTGTGTCACTAAACACATTTACAGTGAATGTTGAATATATACTAAATTTTGAACTTTATTTAAACTTTTCAAATACAAACAATTTATTAGTAGTAACACACAAATAGACAACACAGGTTAGTAATTACACAATGTTTTTAATAGTATTACGCTCCACTCTTCTTTGCATTTATCAGAATAGCTCAGCTGGTCAGAACATTTGCCTTAAATTCAGTATTCTAGAATTTAAATGTGCCATTTCAACTTCCATGGGAATACTGTCACTGTGCATATCAAGCCAGCAACACCTAAATAAGAGTGGCAAATAATACTGCTTAAAACATTGTGTAATTACTAACCTGTGCTGTCTATTTGTGTGTTACTACTAATAAACCATTAAGCATCACATGATCACTATCTTATACTAGCACATAATTGTTTATAAACAAAGCAAAACTCTCCATACAGTATTGCACAAGATTTTATGCACAAGCCTTCTGGCATTCATTGATTACTCTGTTTGGTACAGGGTGACAATACTGTATGGAGAGTTTTGCTTTGTTTACTACTAATAAATTGTTTGTATTTGAAAAGTTTAAATGAAGTTTAAAATTTTCTATACATTCAACATTGATTCTTAAATGATGAAACTAGTCCAACTTATCACATCTAATAATATACCATAATCACAAACCTTCAGGCAAATACCCATCTGATATGTATTTTTGACATTTTAGCTGTTATTGTTATGTGGATTATTTATATAATAAATAAACAAGTATGGGCCACTCATATCATGCTTTAGCCAGCATGAAGATTTTATTGTTTTTTTACATAGGAGTTTAAATAAAGAAATACAATGTTTTTTTTTTATCCTCTGTTATTGTATATTTTGAAACTAAAGCTTAGTTCTCTTGAAATCTGAATTAATATATTGGTAAATGATTTTTAAAAAAATTATAATTGTAACGCATAAATATAAATTATGATCCTGCATTTTGAGTATGCTATAGTGTTACCAGCTATAACAACTATTGGATGTTGAAAATGAGGAATACTAAAAATTCCCTGATTTTAGATTTATGCTACTATTTGATAACGACATTACTTTGGGACTTACAGCTGCAGATTATTTTCAAGTGAATAATGATAGCATGAATTGAAAGAAGAACGGAATATTATTAAATGGGACATTGTTTGACTTATGTGGAGATAAAATAAAAATGAAACAATGATTTAAAAAGTAGGTATGTATCTTAATATAAAGACATAAGTATTGGAAGCACATTGAAAATTTATGATGAATAAAAAGTTGAAGAATGCATTGGTAGATTAATGGAATATCAAATATAATGAAAATACCAACTGCTGATAATTAAGGTTTATTCTCAATAACTTTTCATTGAAATGAAGAACATGATTATCAATTGGTGAGATATAAGATATATGGTAATGCATCTAGAAAAATAAAAACTGTTGAAATACATAGCTTTCTTTACATTTGTAATGTTCAGAAAATCTTCAATTTCAAATGGTGTTATAATATTAATAGTATTGGACAACAGGTGAATGAAAGAGAAAATGAAAAGCAATAATTTACAAGAAACGTTCTACTGATACAAAAAAACATAAGAAGACAAAAGAAATATAAAATTATTAAGAAGTATATATTTAAATAAATGGAATATCTTTAGTTTTATAAAGTGCTATAAACAAAACATAAAACAATATTAAAAACATATAACTTTAAATTGGGAATGATATCTATTAAAGGAAACAAGAGATTCAAAGGTATACAATAACATATTTCTGTTGAAAAAACAGTTATTTCAGCAATGGAATAAAATGAAACACAATTAGAAAGAAAGTGATATCATGAATTGTGTGAAATAGCTTTACAAAGAAATATACAGTAATACGGGACCAAAAAAGAAATTAATATCTATAACTGTTGAAATTTTTATTATTGACAAATATATTAAATGAGGAGTTGAAACATAATAAACTATCAAAATAAAAAAAGCTCAGAAAATAATGACATTACTATTGATATCTTAAATATAGGGGGTTTGAACTCACACTTTCAAGCCCCCTACAACTATCCTACTATCTCATACCACTGATATACATGACCATATACTTGAAGAAAGATAAATAATCACCAATAATCGTATTTCCTGCTAAATCAGTATTCATCAGTTGGTCATATTGGTGATTATTTATCTTTTCTACATGTATGTGGTCATGTGTTTCAGTAATATGAGATAGTATGATTAATTAAAGGGTGCTTGAAAGTCCGAGTTCAAATTCCTATATTTATAATTAGACTCCAGGTATGTAAAGAGTGTCTGTATTTCAAATATTTATTGATATCCTAGCAGGATCTGGTGAAGAAAAACTGTTTAAATAGTAAAGACATATAGATGATTGAAATCAACCATCAGTAATGTTAATATTTATAAAAGATGATAAAAAGACTTTAAAAATTGCAAGTCTTTATTAATTCTATACATTTTTTTTTTTACATAATATTCATTTGCAACAAACTTTGTGTTCAATCCAATCAAGTGAATATCCTGGCTTAAAAAAAACATTTTAGCACAATAGATCACATTCATGTATTCAGAAAAATTTATAATAAAAAAAACAATAAATATGCATTGCATAGAGCAGTGGCTTTATAGATCACAAAAAGTATTTAATATTATCAACATATGCACTGAGATTGAAGCTTTGAATTATGTAGATATTATCACACACTGCAGAATATTTAATAAAATGTCTCAGTGGTAATTAGATTGCATGGTAAATTTAAGAATATTAGTAATGATAATTGTGCACAACAGGGTTATTCCAAATGTCAAAAACATTTTACAAATGTTTTACAAGAAATATTTTAAGTAGAGGAATTTGAACTTAGAATTTTTCACTCTATTTATTCTCCACTCCATCCCAATTGATGAGTGCTACTTCTGCATATAATACATATATTAGGGATGATGTATCATTTTTGCATGAGTGTGGTAATGTGTATTAGTTGTTTGAGATGGAGTGGAGGATGAATAGAATAAAAAATTTAGAGTTCAACTCTCTATTTACATATATAAGAAAAACTCAGTATAAACAAGTAACATATTGTCTTAGAAGAAATATTTTGTAGAATAAATTAGGAAGTTACTTAGAAATTGTCTACCTCAACTACATTTTGTGGGTGATTTGATTGTTTCTGTGAATAGTATTCCCAAGGTTAAACTAAGAAGGTAAGAAATGTAGGGTTCCAAAACACAGAACATTATGTATGTCAATTATTTATATTTATAAGGAATTTTATGTAAGCATGCTAAGTATTAAATAACAATAGAAAAAGCCTAATATTTACTTGTCAATATGCATTTCTTAAATTTAAAACTATCCGAAGATCGAAATAAGCAAAAGAGAACATAAAACTTTGTAAATTTATTACGTTGGATCATTTAATAGCATGTGATGTGATGTGATGTATTATGGCTTCTCTTTAAACGAAGTCAAGAACATCTCAGCAATTATGCCCAGATAAACCTGTTAGCCACTTTATTTTACATTCCCCACTCTAAATTTACCCATAATCTGCTCTATCCTATTACCACAACATAATAATCTTTGTCAACTCTATAACCTTTATATCTAAACCCCCCTTATCTTTTTCCCAAACCCAGCATAAAAAACAATAATTCACTTTCTGTATAATCACTCTTTTCATTTTTATTTTTCCACAACTTCATTATATCTCTTATGCATCTACAAGTGACATCTATGATCATTTTTATTAATAATATTTATTCTTTTAAAATTTAAAGCATATACATTTTATTCTTCAATTTGAAATGTTGCAGTATTTCACATAATAAAATGTTTCTACGAATAAAGCTAAATATTTTGTGAAATCTTTTTAAAAAATCTAAATTATCTTTTTTAAGTAATAAACGGAGTATGATTGATTTTATAGTGGGAGAAAACAGGCTGAAAAGATTTCTTGTATTATGTCAGAATGCTCTGAGTTTGAAAGAGTTAACTAAGAATATGAAATGAATAATGGGAACTACAGATGACTATAGAGATTCCAATATTCCGATATTAGTATGGATTTGTCATATCGAAATAACTAGAAAGACTCTAGTCTGTTGTTAATGGTATTACTATTATTTTTCCATAGAGAATAAAATATATTGTCCAGAGTGTGCTTAATTACAATGAATATATGATATGTGTCTGTTCAATTTATACTAGAATATGAGTTTAATAAATCTTAAGTGCCATATTTCATCCGATAAGTAAAATAATTTTACTCTGAATGGTATTGCAAACAGTGTTGACAATGATATGCTTATAAATATCTTTGCTCAAAAATAGATGGATTCATGCTATTATTTATTCTATGTTTAGCATTTGGAGTATTTTTATTTATAGGATGGGAAGTGATTTACACCTTTTTTCATTCTATTTTTGATTTTCGGTTTAATATTTAGAGTGTTTGGGGATATTTTTATTCTTAGGTTAGAAGAGAATTACTCCTTTGTTTACTTATCCAATTTATAGTAAAAATAAAGATATGGTGCATTAAATTTTTATTATTTTTGAGTAAATGTGGATGAATAAACATACACACATGTTAAATGTATATGTAAATATGATCTCTCAATTTATTATTAATAACTATATTTTGTTTTAATATAATTTAAACTTAAATAGCATACTATACACATAAAAAGTGTGTTGGAAGATATATCACACAAGCAGTTCAGTAAACAATACATATTCTATTATAATTATTGCATAATGTACATTGCATGCAAAGAGACATAATTACAAAAGAAGTGTAATATAAATTGTTAAATTGTTAGTATTTAAATGTTACACGATTTTTTAAATTTTATTTATTATTACTAACATAGTATTAGTAAGACTTTTATATCATCATCACCATCATCATCAATCATTATCAATCCACTGCAAGATGAATGTCTCACCAAGATCAATCCATCTTCTGCAATCTTTAGCTTCTCTTCTCCACATCACCCCTGCACACTTTCTTAGTTCATCCATTCATCTCACATGTGGTCTCTTAATCTCTTGGAATCCAGTTTAAGATTTCCATTGTCCATATATTATCATATATTCCAGCAATATGTCCAGCCCAACTCCACTTCAGTCTTTTAATTTTTTTAATGAGGTCAGTAACACCTGTTTGTTCTCTTACCCATATATTGTGTTTTCGAACTCTTCTTGTTACTTCTAACACACATCTCTCCATATTTATTTGAATGGTCTGAAGTCTGTATTTGTCATCTATTAAGTGTCCAAGTCTCAGATCCATAAGTGAGAACTGGTAAAACACATTTATTAAAAACCTTCCTTTTCAAAGAAATAGTCATATTTCCAATATATATATATATATATATATATATATATATATATATATATATATATATATATATATATATATAAAAAAAAAAAAATATATATATATATAGTGTCAAAGGCTAAAACCTTTAACAGAAGTGCCTTAAAAATGCTTGTATGACAACCAATTAGATGTAATAATGACTGCACATTGAACTCTCAATTCAAGAACACAAGCCAGAACTATAACAAAAAGATGGGAACCCACCTTCTTCTCTATTTAAATTTATATATAAATAAGTCAGACTCAAGCATTCCAAACTAACAGCATGAAGTTTAAAACATCTTCACATCTAATTCAGTAAATATTATATATAAATAAACAATGCAAAATCTTTTGATTTACAATGAAGCAGGTTTAAGAAATTAACTGAAAGTACTTTTGAGGATTTAAGGATTGTTTATAATAGTTTGTTACCGTTAAATTTATTATATATATATGTGTGTATGTGTGACTTATGAATTTGATGCCTATAGAAATATATCTATACCACCAGTCAGATGGATGTTCATACTATAATTGTTTTTCTTTAATTATTTTTATAGAATAGAATGAAATACTCATGTGATTAATCAGGTAAATCAGACCATTTATCCTATAGCTAACAATAGATTTGATGTTCATTTATTAACCAATAACTGGAAGTTTTGTAGAATTGGCTAGAGACTGAATGTAAAAAAAATATTGATTTTGTTAGTCTTTGACTGTTTACCTGTTGACACTGCCCATATTCAAATATTAAATTAGCATCATGGAATATGTATGCATTAATGACTATATTGTGATGGACATGCTATAAATCTGAAACTTGATGTGTTTTAAATTTTATACAAGTACTTTATTTAAAAACGAAAAAAAAAATTAAAAGTAGTTCAATAAATACTTTTTTTTAATGTAGATCATTTTTAGATAAATACAATGAACATTATTTGTATGTTTGATATCTATTTAATTAAAGTTAAAATTGGAAGAAATAGGAATACATACAGATTGTTGATCCAGATAAACAAAAGTAAGAAATTTCAAATGACAATGTTTACCATCAGAGTAATATTCTTCTAATGCTAATTAATGTTGGCCCCAAAGAAATTTATAGAAAAAGAACTTAGTAACTAAAGAGAAAAAATTTACAAAAATTATATTCTGACAAGGAAATCAAAGATTAAATATATACTAGCAGAAATCTCAAAATTGTTCAAGGTATAAAAAGAGTTAACAATTTTGAAGGAGTATTTTTTCTGGAGGTTTTTTTTGGGTCATGGATGAAGACAGAGGTAGGAGGGGCTATGTGTGGTTTTATTCTTCTCACAACCACAATAAAGAGTCTCCATCCATAATTACTTATATACAGAACCCATCATCCATGTTGGAAGAACCAAAGCAGTTGCTGATATTTTCCATCACAAAAAGTCACCTAAATCTTTGGACCTTGCTGTACCTTACTATGGACAAGAAGTGTAAAAATGTTGACAGAATTAAATTAAAATTAACTACCACTGAACTCTTCATCCCAAGACCATACATGGTACAATCAATGATCCACATAACCCTGAGAAACTTATTAGCAAGATACTAGTCATAAAACAAATCGTATTTGACTAAAAATGTACACAAATTAAACAACTATAAGCTTACCATATCACTAAAATGACACCCCCCCCTCAATTCTTCGAGAGAGTATTTCATTAATTGATTTGAGCAGCAACTTAGGAAAATTGGAATACAACTATGTAATTACTTGATAAACATTATTATCTGGATGTGTAAGTGCATACTCCTTCCATTGTATTTATAATTTCATTTTTGTTAACATGTCATAATTATACTAATATTTTAGTTAATTTGTTTTAATAAAGTTATCAGTAATATAACCTTCTCACTGTGCATTCTTAATTTAAATTTGCTATAATTTGTTAATGAAATATTTTAAAAAATGTATACAATACCTATGGCAACATGTTTCTTTAATATTCAAATGCTGGGAAAAATTCATATAGAGTATTAACTGTCAAGAAAATGAAATAATAAAAAAATTTTTACATTTAGTTATGCACTGTGAAACTATGGTGTGCAATGCAGCCGAGAATCAGTGGGTCTAGAGACTCTAGTCCTCTTAAACAAATAATAAATTGATTCCACCGGCCATGCATTAGGTCAGTTAATCAGGAAATAAAAATGTGTTTTAAAAATATCTGAATTGACACCTGAATGGAATAAATCTTATATAGTTTAATCAACTAGCACAATGTTTTGCTTAACATATAACCTAATTTACCAGTGAATGGTAATATTTTGGGTGCAATTTGAAATTATTAATTGCAGTTTATAATGTTATAATTGACGATTTCATTCAGAATAGTTTATATTTACCTGTTTAAAGAAATTTCTCTGTGGTAAAGTTGCAATCTTTTGCGTCTATATGAGTATATTGAACCATTAATAAAAGTGAGATTTCAACTTTATTGTTTAAAGCAGGTTACCTTGACAACAGTTTAAATTTGTTTATTGTTATTGATATTGAGATTGTCAAAGTATGAAGTGTTTTTAATGATATATATATATATGTTGATATGAATATTTTCACGGGTTGCATATATAAAAGACATATTTTGCAGGTTTATACGTGTTAAAAAATGTAAATATTGATATACAGATATTTCGACTTGATCACACAAGTCATCCACTGGGTGATAAAAGGTAGAAGGACGGTTGTAGAGGCACTACAATCACTGATTTTGAAAAAAAAATGTTAATGTTCCACCAATAGCAAAAATAATAAATTAAGAATGTAAATTTCCTCCTATTTGAAAAGATTTTTTTAAAAAACATTCTTAATTTAACATTTTTGCTATTGGTGGAACTTTAACAGTTTTTTTTTTTTTCAAATCAGTGATGGTAGCACCTCTACAACCATCTTTCTATCTTTTATCACCCAGTGTATGACTTGTGTGATCAAGTCAAAACATCGGTATATCAATATTTAAATTTTTTAACATAGATGAACCTGCAAAATATGTCTTTTATATATATGCGCGTGTGTCTGTGTGCAATTCCGTAATGATACCTTTTGATAACGCTCTTTATTAACTATGGATATTTTATTAACCTGCCTATGACTATTAATAAAAATAAATCATCAAATTTCATCTCTCCACAAAATCCAGAAACTGATATTAGGTTAGGGACTTAAATTCTAAGAGGAGGGATTTTAATGCATTTGGTAATTATTTATTATTTAATATCAAGCTAGAGTGTTTAAAGTGGAGAAGTGTTCTTATGTAATCCTATTATTTAAACTGGGGTTTAGTGATTAAGTATTATATATAAAACCTGGTATTGCTTGAAGTTAGGTTTTTTTTATAACCACATGAAATGAGCCCAAGCTAATCTCAACCATGCAATTTTACTCTAATACCAATGCAATCTTTATAAGTAGAATATGCATTTTCATCTTTTGCTGTAGCCAAAGATCTTAATGAATGCAAGAAAATTTGTAATCTTGCTGTATAGATTGAGTTTTCATATTCCTAGAAGTTATTGAAGTACAGTCCATTAACTAGGAAATATAATTAGTTTTAAAAATAAAACAAAAATAGTCATTATTATAACTTTCAAACCTAGCTGATTTTCATTATTCATTAGATCAATAATTGACAACTGATGTTCCGAGGACCACTGGTGATTCATGATGTAATTTTAATCGTCCAAAACGAAATTCATACACTATTTAAATTTGCTAAGCCATCTAATAAAATTTTTAAATAAAAAATAAATTTTGCTTAAGCTGTAAAATAGAGCAAGAACATTATACTGCTAATTGATTTATTACAAAATACTACTGTGACTTGCAAACTTCTACCGGAGAGGTATTTAATTAACCCCTACTTTGTCAGTGGCATAGAAGAAATAAAATAACAATACCGAATTCTTTACAATTGGCTAGGTGTCAAACTTGACTAAGTCCACTCTTGGTAATTGGGTGAACTAAAAGTCCAAAATTTTTTTAAAAATTTTGAAGGCAAACATATGTATAAAATGTATTAAAGAATAGAATACTACTCGTTATTAATCTTAAATAATTATTGCAAATACGAATTAAAAAAATACGCATATAAAATGGAACAAATACGTATTTATACATTCATTTATTTTTATGATATAAAATGAACATGATATTAACAAAAACCATAATTAAACATAATTCTCTAGTAAATTATAAAACATATAAATAAAATCTTAGTTTTACTTTCATATAACTCAAAACAAAAACAAATAATTACAAACAAAAAAAAAATAACACAAAATTATATTAATATAATATTCTAATTTATTTTGGACTTTAATTTCGATATTACAATCATTTAAGTATTTCTTTATATTTATATCTAATAAATCTGACTTAACAGAGTTCTAAAGCTGAATACAAATAAACCAAGCAAGTAATATTTTATGTTAATTTTAATATTTATTACGTACATGCAGATAGATAACACATTTATATGTATATAATTACCTCTTGTGTAAAATGCATATTGAATTTATATTGCAGGTTATGTGGATATAAAAAACATTGTATTGCACAGACACTGTAAACAAAAAATAGCAGATAAATATTTGTATTTCTAACATAAATATGTATCTGAAATTATATTATCTTTTTTGAAATGTGTAGAATTGTAGATAGTTAAATTGATAAAATAAACGGATAAAAATTTATTACTAAAACTAGTAAAAAAAAAAAAAAACATATTACAAAAATCAAAAAATTTGGAGTATTTAACACTTACAATAGCGGTGTTAACGACTGGGTTGCAGAAACGTTATACTCTTGGAAGCAAATATATCTTTCAAATTGACTTATTTTATTTCTTTGTCTATGGTCTCCGCCCCATTACATCTGGCAATGGAAGCAAACACAATGACGTGTAAAACTGGTGCTTCAGTACTAAATCTATTGAAATATATGTGAATGCATACCGCTGTCTTTTGCATGTGTTTCATCACTGGTTTGTTTATGCAGTCGTATTAATCATTTTATTGTATAAACGTACAATTAAGGAAAAGTACTTAATAATTCATAAACGTGATGCTTTCAATCTTTAGAATATACATTTACTACTTCTCTAAATGTCAGTCGCATCTCAGCATCGACATTAAAAAATAATGTTTCCTTTGTAGTTACAGTCCTATACGTACGAAATATATGTGGTTGAAGTCTTGCGCTTATCAGTAGCCAAATACTTTTGCAATTTTAAAGCTAAGTTTAATATTATACATAATATTTTTCAACTATTTAAGTAATCAACATTATTAGAAATATATTATTTGTGTTTGGTTTTAGGATAAAAAATAAATAACAATAAAAAATTAAAATGGGCGAAAAGAAACAACCGATAATTTTAAAACATTTTTGGCAGCACTTCATGCTAATGTGAGTTAATTGAAGAATCAATAGCCCCTGACAGATTCTATCATCATCAAACATCAATAGGGAAGAAGATAAAACTGAAGTTTGAGAGGAAATCATGTCAATATAATCGTGATTATTTGAAATATGGTTTTATACAAGAACCTAAAACTGAACTTGATCCACGATTGTTTTGTGTCATATGTTCTGTGAGTTTACCTAATCACACCATGACATCATCCAAACTTATTAGACATTTGCTGACTAAACATCCACATTTAGCTATATAAACCAATATTTTCATAGATTGCATGACAATTTACAAAAGCAAATATTTTTTTTTTTAAAAATGATAATTTAAGATAAGTCTGTATTAAAAGCCTCTTAATTGATGGCACTCCAAATAGCGAAATCAAAAAAAAAACCTTATTCAATTGGAGAAGAACTAATTAAACCTTGCTTATTGCAAGCTTGTGAGGAGGTTTTGGGAAATTAAGCCACCCAAAAATGAAGGCAATTTCTATGTCTAATAGATCTGTGAAATGCAGAATTGAAGAATTGGCTGAAAATGTTGAAGTTCAAGCGGTAGAAATGGTCAAAAATGCGAAATTTCATACAATTCCACTTGATGAATCAACGACATAACAAACAAGGTTGTTCTTCTTTGCTTTGTAAGATTTTATTTAAAAGGATATTTAAAAGAACCACATCTATGTTTACTTGACTTGCTGAGTAGAACAACTGGATCTGAAATTTTTGATGTATTGAATGATTTTTTTCCTGAAACATGAGATCTATTAGAGAAAGTTTATAGGAATATGGACATACAGTTCAGCAATTATGATTCGGCATCAATCTAGTGTTGTTAAAAAATAAAAGATGTTGGAGACAGATGTAACATTTACTCATTATATTCTACACCATGAACATCATGCCATGAAAAGATTATCTCTAGAATTTAGCATGAAGTTCTGAACTCATGATTATTTGAGTCACTTTGTGATAAAATGGGCTCACAACATAAATATCTTCATGCTAAGGTGTGTTGGCTGTCTACTGGTTAAATTATAACCTTACTGTTCAAAAACAAAGTAATTCTAAATTCCAAAATTTCTTCTTTGATGATGATTGGGTAGGAAAGCTTTATTATTTGGCAGACATTTTCTCTTTGTTAAATGAATTGAACATATTCAAGGACAACTTTCAGATGTTCTTACTTTGTGAAGTATAATGGATGGGATCATTTCAAAAGAAAATACAGTTATGAAAAAGACTATTAATCGATGACGATTTGCAAATGTTTTCAATTCTGAATGAATACATGAAAGAAAAAGTCTCAACCGACAGATAATAGGTGTTGTTCAACAGCACTTGCAATTACTAAAAGAGTCTTTTGAACATTATTATTTAAATAAAAAAGGATCCCAGAAATGGAATATGTGGATAGTAAATCCATTTTATTCAAATATTGAGGAAAGCAATTTAAATGCAAAAGAAAAAGAAAGTTTTCAGATGAGAGTCTCATATCATACTCAATGCTTGTATTAATTCATACCATTAAAAATTATGTTAGTGGTCTGCAATATCTAAAATGTTGTCAACCACTGGTTTAGATAATAAATCTGATTATGCAACAAACAGGTGGTTTTATAAAAGCAGTGACATGAAAACAGATCATGCTTATATAAAACATGAATCTTCAATCTGTCTTCAAGTGTATTGAGGCAAAAAGTGAAAATCCATTTTTTACTTCTAGAGGTTGCCTTGACAACAGATTGAAGTTTCATAATTTAGATAAACTTTACAAATTATTAATTATAAGCTTGTATTGTTATTATGCAGTTGATAATTATAAAACCTTCTGCTTCAAATGAAGCTGCTCACAATCACAACATAAATAGAAAACTAGATTACTATTTTTGTCATTTTCAATCTATTTGGGTATTTTTGAATCAAAATTCTGTATATGATATACATTTATAGTATGGTATGGTTCAGAATTTAATAATAAAGTAGTGAAATGTGCACTGGTTAAATCTCAAATTTGATTGGTTACAAAAATGACACATATATTCCTGCAATGATATATTTTGTCTTCATTAAGTGTTATAATATTGTTATGAAAATACTCCTTTCCTATGTGAGATATTGTGAATTCATATTAACAGAAATGCTTCAAGTCATGGTAAATCATATTTTCACACATACATACACACACACACACATATATATGATAATCTAAGCAAGTTATAAATTTTGTAACTTGCTTTAAGCTTGCATTATATGATCCTAGATGGAGCTTTACCAATAGCTCCTAACAAGCTTTGTTTACATAAATGCCAAAACAGATAGAATCCAAAATCTCTATTGTTGTTACCCACCTCCAGACCAGCTGGTTCAAGCTTATTTGCTCACATCAGTGAAGGCTTGGGAGACTAGAAATGAGATCTAAACACCAACTCTAAAATCAGCACTTATCAAACAAGTTTCTGTCAGTTTGAAAGCATGAAATTTATCAGACACATAATGTCTTCAAATCCAGCTTAACAAACTAGATAGCTACATGGGTCTGAAATAAGTTCAGTTTCACCATATAGTAAAAGGCTCTGCAATATATAGCATTGCAAAAACCTTCAAAGGTACATTTATAATAATCAAAACAAGTTATAAATTTTGTAACTTGCTTTAAGCTTGCATTTTATGATCACTAGATGGAGATTTACCAATAGCTCCTAACAAGCTTTGTTTACATAAATGCCGAGAATAATAAAATTCAAAATCTCTTTTATTGTAACCCACCTCCAGAACAGCTGGTTTCAAGCTTATTGGCTCATGTCAGTGAAAGCTTGAGATACTAGAAACTAGATCTAAATACCAACTCTAAAGTCAGCACTTATCAAAGACATTTCTACCAGTTTGAAAACATGAAATTTATCAGACACATAATGTCTTCAAATCCAGATTAACAAACTAGATAGCTATATGAGTCTGAAATCAGTTCCACCATATAGTATAAGCCTCAGCAGAGATTACAACTTAGGGCTGTCAATCTACTAAGTCTTTCACTGGCATTACTTTCATAATACTTTAAGGATTGAGATAAAGGAAAAGAGGAATATTGGAGTCAGAAAGTTGTGTGTGTAGTAGAAATGCCATTGAACAATCCCACATTTCTATTGTCACAGTTATTATAAGGAGATGTCTGACAGTCACAATTGTAGTTTTCTATTCTGGTCTTGAGGAGTTTTTATCAAGTAAACTTTGACATTACATGTACCTATATTTAGAAAAAAATATGATTATCATACTTATCTTTAACATTACCTTAGAGACCACATTTGAAATTTCTATCTAGAATAATCACCATCCCCAAACTCGAAACCGGTTTGGAGATGGGGATGATTCTAGATAGAGATTTTAAATATTATATCTTGTGGCATTTATCAAAAAAAAATAATAAATAAGCTTATTTAGACCTATTAGCATGCATGTTTATATTACATATTTGTAAATACAAGCTATACAAGTCACATGATGCATGGCTTGATATTAAATGTTAATGAAAGAAATATTTGTTTTAAATTACTTTTAAAATAAATTTGGCATTAATCATACCACCCACATTTATCTGTTTACACACACACATATATATAAATATATATTATAATGGTCCAAAAAAAAGTCTTAACGTATCTGCACTACAGGGCGTCACTAGGCATTTGAACCTAGAAAATGTATATAGTAGGCAGATATGTAAGTTAAAAAAAATATTTTATATTGGTTGATCCCGACCATTAGCCCATTGTCACTAGCTCAGCAGAGTAGTAGAGATTAATAATAATGACATATATTATCAAAATATGTTAATATTTTTTTTTTTTTAGAAAAAAGAATAAATATAAGCCACTGCCAGTAATTAACACATAAACATTTATTTATGCACATATAAATTTTGAATCATTTTTAGCATAACTTTTACTTTGGATTTTAAATTTATAATTTAACTTTTAAGTTCGCACAGATGAATTTTATAAAGTTTTTTTTTTAATGTTGAGCATAGATCGACTACATAGATTATGCACTCAAAAACATTTCATAATAAACATAAATGATCAAAATATAAAGTCATTGATGTAATTGCAGAGGAAATTCACAAGAAACCCAATGGCATTCATCATAAGATGCCACATTGACACCAATAATGAAAAAGACATCCGAATAAATACATTTTAGATATTCAACATAAGATATCATTATTTACCAAATGTCTATATATTTCAATCAAATATGAAAACAAAACATAATTAAACGTGAATGAATCTATGCAAGTGTCTATGCCCAACTTAAATTAAATGCATTTAAACTATTTATACAATATTAATAAAAATAAAAAAAAATAAAAATGGAAATAATTTAAGAAAAAAAAATACATTCAATCAAATAATAAATAATTTAGTCAGATAAGAAATTCTTCTATTTAGAATATTGAAAAGTTTAGCATTTAGAGTTCTTTTGTTTAGAAATGTTCATTAATTATATATTTTTTATGTTTAAAAAAGTTCATCTTTAAACAGTTGCTATTTGGGTTCGTGTTAATTGTCCTGACATTCTGGGGAGACCGGTATGCTGTTGACCATTTTATTGATTCATCTGGAGGTCTTTTACTTTAGCTGGTCCTCAATATAGAAATGAGTGGTCATTTCTCTTTCTTTTTTAGCAGAACTGAAGGGATTGAAGAGTGCATCTTTTCAATCCCTTCTCCTTCAACTCCACACTAACACATATCCGTCTTCTCTTAAATTTTCTTCACTCACTAAAAATTTATTTCCAAACTTTTTCTTTTATATGTAACTTTCGGATCCAATGGACATTATGTCATCGATGATGATGATGATCCTTCTCTTGAGGTCTGATTCCTGATGGATTTCTTTCATTGGTCATTCTGTTCCTATTGTTTTTTCTCTCCTATCTGACCTTTGCTTATGCATTTTGAAATGCCCAAGGGCTAGTTTACTTTTACTAATTCAAATTAATTATTTCCATTTTATACAATATAATTAGTTAAATTATTTTGCAAACTTAAAGATATATTTTTATCTCTAAATCGTTTTAAGTTTTTGCTTTTAAAATACTTATTTTCTTTTTAATAAAGTTTTATTTTAATATTTTTTTTCATCTTTGCGATTTTATATATATACGAGTTTAAGATAGAATTAATTTCCAATTTTTATGTCTTAAAAAAAAAGTTTTTAAATGCAAACTTTTCAATGTCTCATTTTTTTTAAAAAATAATGTAATGGCATATATGCCCATTACAATATATATATATATATATATTCAATGGACCATTAGTAAGAGTGGATTTCCATTCTTGCTATTATAAGGTGAGTAGGTTGTCTTGACAGCAGTGAGAAATATTGATGCTTATCTTTATTGTGAATATTTAGGTGGTTATTGGTTGGTTTCTAATATATATATATATATTAAAATTTTTAAAAACCTTTACTTTTAATTCTTCTTCTCGAATTTTTAAATTACAGATACGAAACATATACAAATATTTCTTCAATACATGTATATATAAGAAATATTCCTCAATATTTTTCTTCAAGATGTGAATTGTTTTAATAACATATATTTGCATTATTCAAGAGATGTGAAGTCTAAAGTGTCAAGTCTAAAGTGACACTATTCTAACTATCAAAAATTAATATTTTGCGCAATGCTTTGCTAATAGTTCAAACATAACTAATGTTTAACATAACACAATGTATCAAAGTAACATAATTTTATCTACGTCATTAAATATGAAATAACATCGTAAATGGAAATACTATTAAATTTACAATAAATATGATTTGAAAATATTTCAAAATAATAATGCATGAATTTTTTAAAAAATATATAATTGGAGCGGCTAAATAATTTATCTAGATTTGGAAGCTATATTTTTTTCACTCCGTTCGATATTTAAAGTCTATGTTTATAAAAAAGAAATTAATAGAATTATGAAAAGATTTTATATTATAAAATTGAGAAGAGAATACATTTGTTAATATTAAACCATATTCAAAATTTATTCCGATTATATTATGATCTATTATGAATAAATTAGTAATAATAATTGAATGTAGATATATATGATTATTTACAAGTAAATGTCTGCATCCGTACAAAAATATACATATCTATAGTAATTAATAAATACAAAAAGACCGGATTAAAAAAATGGCAGTCCATAAAGTTTAAGTAATTTATTATTCTAAAAAATTCATATAATTTAAGTAAATGTTTGTAACTTTTTTTATTGACAGTTGATTATAAAATAAACTACAATTAATATATATGATAATCCAATTACAAAATTAATTACAGGTTAAGTTCTGTATAATTTTAATACTAAAATCTATATCACGACAATTCCATTTCTTGTATTCAATACAATGCATTATTTTATTTTATTTTCCAAAATATCTGATAATACATAGCCGAATTGTAATTAAAATAAACGCATAAAGCAAACAGTCCATGCATATACAAGCATTCTTTAAAGAATTATTTATATTAAAAAATAAACATAGTTTATTCAGATACATGCATTTAAATATTACTTACGCCCATCCCTCTTCTATATATTTAAAGTGGCATATTAAAGTCCTATATATGGAGGTCAGAGTGACTATAGATCTATCAACATGTATATGGTAGGTATAGTTTGTAGACTAGCTTTATATTAGTTGCACATATGTGACTTCTGTGTATATAATGCTATTGAAGTAGTATTATATATGTAAATAGATAGATTTGAACTCAGGATTTTTTGTATATTCATCATCCATTCTGTCTCAAGCAACTGATCACATTACTATACATGTGAAAATATGCATGATAGCAAATATACACATTCTGTGCAGAACAAGTACTCATCAGTAAAACCATATTATAATCATTTCCACACATATCCAATTACTGCTCAGCTTATATTAAGATTAAACCACTAAACATCAAAACAGAAACTAGTCTGGGGATATTGGATGAGTAGGCACTAGATAGGGATTTTATGCACAAGCCTTCTGGCATCCATTTATTACTCTGGTTGGCACTGAGTAGCACTACTGTATGGAGAATTTTGCCTGTTTTAATCTTATATTAAGATAACAATCATCAAAATTTAATAGATATGTTTGTCTTCACACACATTCAACTAACCAATTTTCCATTACATTGAAAAACAGATGATGGAACTCTCAAAGCACTTATTGGATTAGATATTATAGTCTTACTTGATGTAATGAAATAAAAACATGGGCTATATATTGATAGCAAAAGATTCTTCATCATATAATTTTAAATTTATATTACATTATGTGATCTATAAAAAAAATAACATTTTTAATTAGGAATAAACCTTGGATAATTTTGAGAAGAAAATAATGCTAAAATTTGTTTAGTATTGGTCCAGCTACATGTACATTGAAACAACAATTGAAAGATGTATTTTTATAGTAAACTATTTTAATCATTTAATACGAGTATTGAATGTCTTTAGAAAAAATTTAACTTTTATTTAAATATTCCAAATACATTCAACTGTTAGTAATAGCATATATTTGGAATATTGAAATAAAAGTTAATTTTTTCTAAAGATATGCAATACTCATACTAGATGATGAAAATATTCCAATATAAAAATACAACTAGAATACCATCACCACAAACCTTCTGGAAAACAACAATTGAAAGACACTTTAGAGACAGAATTATTACAGAAATGGCATTGCCAGTAATTAAAATTTAATTAGATAAGACGTTAATTATAAGTAAAAAGGAATTCAATATAAATAAGAAAATATAATTGAAAAATTACTAATTATAAATTTCTTGGATATATGATTTGTAAATATTTGATACTGAATGCAAATTTCTTTGAGAATACAAGGAAAAATGATATTAAAACTTATGTTATTATGAATCTGCAACTAAATCATTATGTATTGTTAGTTGTTTCAATAGTGTGATGGTTTAATTATTTTATTAGAAAATTGTCACATCTTAATACCAAGACAATGAATGACTCATTGCATCTGAGAGTAAATGGAGATGATGTATTGATGACTTAAGATTCATTGCATCTGGGAGTAACTCAGGTGATTCTTGATTTGGCTAGGTATTATAGATGGAGATGATGTATTGATCACTCAAACTATTGAATATTCTGAAAAAAATTTTTTTAATCATATTAATATAAAAATAAGTATATCTCCGAAAGATTTTCTGATATTATTTATCAGGTGGTTACCAGAGTTTGATGAACTTAATCCTAAAAGATGAAGCAAATATATCAATTATATAGTATCAATATTCTTAAATAATAATAAACAACAATTCAAAAATCAATATGGTCTTTCCAACTCCAATAAAAGAAGAAAGTAACAGAAAGAAGAGATAGAGAAACAGGACATTTTGTGGAACTTTACAAATCATTCTGTGAATCACACGTACATACATATATAGACCATGCTGATTCAATTTTCTGTTTACTTGTTAATTTATGATGTTGGTTTTTAGTTTTCTTCACAGAAAACTTTTTTCTCAAATATTTCAACATGATATTTAATTGTAGCTCTTCAATCTATTCTATTTTCTGCCATATCTTCTCAATGGAAACAGTTAGTAATGCACTTGTTTAGAATGTCTTTGAGCTAATCCTTATAATATGGATGAGCTCTATCCTTCCTATTAAACTTCTGTTCAAGTTCCCCATTAAAACACCATTGTAAACGTTCTTCCATTGTTCATTTGTTTTATTTGATCAATTCATCTAAGATGTACATTTACTATCAACAACTCAATAGTATTACATCATGCAAGCTGATGAACATGTTGATTGGTTTTTAAAGTCTTCCCATAGTATTTTTAATTTTTTTCACAGCATTATTAAATAAAACTATTCTATTCCATTTACACTGCACTGAAAAGATTTCCAAGTTTCATATCCATACAATAAACTATATGAAATAACAGCTTAATGTACAGCTATTTTATTGCAGTAGTTATATCCCTATGAAAAATACTTTATACTTCATTAAAGCATAAGAACCATATTGGAATCTGTATTATATCTCAGAATCTATGACCATTGTTCATGACATAAAAATACTAAGATATATAAAGTGGCTTACATTTTTAAGTTGATAACTCTCCAAGTTGAATGTTGCTGAGGATTTTTCTTTTGCTACTAGCTGATAAAAACATGAGTTTTTGAACATTAATTAATAAAACAAGATCTTTATAAGTTGCATTTAAAAAATTAAAAACATTCTAAAAACTGACGTTTGAAGTGACAAAAGGCATTGGTGGTTGAAAGATCAGCGACAGCTGCTTTACAAGCAGTTGTCCCGGATTAGTGGGTTCACTTCCTGGCTGATGCTATGACACATGAGAAAAAATGGTACATTAGTCAGTATACTGTAAATCATCCAAAAAGATGAAGTTCTTGTTTTTTTCTTTTAACTAATTGAAATTAAAACTTCTACCATGAAATGTATATTGTATCTTGATCTCTATCTAATTAAGCTGCATGTAAACAATTCAAAAGGCCACAGTCATAAAAACTGAAAAGAAAGTTGCCTTAAATTTTCAACCTACATTTGCAAACCTTTCTCTTAGATTTTTTACCTACCTTAGCAAAGCTTCCTCTCATTTCAACAAATAGATGCTGTATAATAGAAATAAATTTTGCTGGATAACTAACCAATTTTAAAAAAGACCACATTTCTATCTTATTAAATGAATTAAATATCTTGATCAAATCAATAAAAGTAAATATAAATTATTCCTTTGTTCCTGAAACTTCACTTGCAGTTGCCTGGAATTACGTGCATTTGCCTGGCATCACTTGCATTTGCCTGGCAACAAAAATCATATCTATAGTATTTTTGATTTCCTAAAACTACATTGGATCACTGGTACTCATTCATCTATAACTGGAAACAATCTATTCAACAATATTCTTGCAAGTACAATTGCTGTAGTAGATATTAATGATATTCTATGATAATTATCACAATATTGCCTATTTGCTTTGTATTTAAATATTGGAACTGTAAGAATATTTTTAAAATGGATAGTACAAGTTTCAGATATTTGTAAATAATTTTAATATTTTAGATGCTAGCATATCACCATCATATTTTAATTTATACATATGCGATTTTTCGCATGCGCTAGTGAATCTATACTTATACTATAATGTTTAATATGCCTGCTTGGCACTTTCAAGATTTAGTATTCTAATTTCATACTCATAGCTTTACGAATGAAGACGGTTGTAATTTATTTTAACATATGCAAATGAGCTTGAATTTTTAATTAGTTAGTCCATTATTTGGAGAGAGAAAAGCATGACTCTCTTCTATTAATGGCACTAAGATCATTTGCTATGTAAAAAGCTTATTTAACCTTTCTTTTTACATAGCAAATGATCTCATTGCCATTAATAGAAGAGAGACATGCTTTGCTCTCTCCAAATAATAGACTAACAAATTAAAAATCCAAGCTCATTTACATATGTGTACAATAAATCACAACAGTCTTCATTTGTAAAACTATGAATAGAATATGAGATTAAAATACTAAATTCTCGAAAGCGCTAAGCAGGCATATTAAACATTACAGTACAATTACAGCTTCACTAAAGCATGCGTAAAAAATCGCATATGTATAATTAGAATTTTTATTGGTGAAGAGAAAAATAATTTATTATATCATATTTTAAATATTCTTCAGGTATTTATTTCATCAGGACACACGAAAATATTTCAGACTTTATTAAGCTGAATATATTTGCCCAAATCTAATAAAGTAGATGAGCTGGATACACTTTAAAAGTCATCAGATCAATTCTTTTATCACTCCTTGACTCATATAATAGAGGGATCATAGTTTAAAAGTAATAAGACTGAAATACTGTTTTTAAATCCATATGTTTCTTTCAATACATCAAAAAGATCTTGAATGAACACAATCAGTGGATGACTGCATCTCAGCAGTTTTACTTTTTGTCCAATGGTTAGGTGTTGAACTTCAGCTTTTAAATCTTTATATTTATTATGAAATTCCACATTTAATCTATTACTTTGCCATCAGAGATTGCCAATGTTCCTTTGTAATTAAAACATAATAATATGTTCATGGCCATAATTCTTCTTTTCACTGACCCAAAAAGAACAGATTTATTTGTATCTGGGGGTAATATTCAGTGGATAAATTACAAGTAAGTCCATACCCATTGTTTTTTAAAGTTTGATGTACCTGTTTATAAATGGTTCCCAATATACCAAATGTAAATCAAAATAAGTACGATTATTGTATTTCCTCTGTGCATACTATTGATAAAAACAATGAATAATTTTTGAGTGATTATTTACAATATGTTTTGTACAATCTCTCAAGAAAACAATATATGTTTTTAAAATAATCACAACTTTATACACCTTTTAAGCAAAAATATTTATTGTTTTGACTGTTTCTCACAGTTTTCTTCAGATCTCATTCTAAGCCTCTGCTTTTCTTTTACCACCATTTAGTTCAAGAAAACTGAAAACAATATTAATATATTAAAATCATTTATTTCCTTACTATCTTTTTTTTTATCACACCATCACTGCTTGTATCCAAAACACACTTCTTAAAAGTTTGCATGCTTCAGTAATATGACAGTTTTGAAGTTTCAAATTAGTAATTTTGGTGCTGTTGGCACATATAGTAAATTCTTATAAAGAATGACTACATTGTTTTTGAGAATACAATTGGAGTAATCTATTGCTTAATACAACTAACATTCTAGTCTTAGTAAAAAGTGATCTTTGATCATCCAGTAATTAAACAAGGCAAAACTCTCCATACAGTAGTGCCACCATGTGCCAACCAGAGTAATCAATGGATGCCAGAAGGCTTGTGCATAAAATCCCTATGTAGTACCTACTCATCCAATATCTCCAGACTAGTTTCTGGCTTGTGGATTTTGTCAGTGAGGAGACTTAAATCTGAGAGCACTGCACCTAGATCTTAGATGAGTTTTGCCTTGTTTAATAACAATCATGGGCTGGTATAAGAGATAGTGATCATGTGATGTTTAATGATTTATCAACCAGTAATCTGAGTATGTGAGTGTTTATGCAATGTAAACTTTGTCTTCTGGTTACAATCAATAAGATAATTTATTAAATCACATTGTTATGAACATTGGTATATCTATGTTCCTTTGTAGTATTTTGCCAAAACAAAGTATCTATGATAAACCATTTTAATTTACACTCTTAATCATATTATTTCCAATAATGTTTGGCCAATGTCTACTATTTGCATCAACATGTGCAATAAAGTCATCAAGAAGAAACAAGATTTTTGATAGGTAATTGTTGCAACAGTGTTATCTAATGAGGACTTAGCTGATTTTAAGGTTGAATCATATGTACTGATAAAATGAATTCCAGTACTATTATGCAAGGTAAGTTTGAAGATCATTAACTTTTCATTGATACAATGGGGAATTTCAATAATAGAAGATACTAAATTAGATTTATAGCAATCCCAACCCCATGCATTCTTTTTTACTGACTGACTTGTTTTTGCACAAGCATGTATCCATCCATCTATTCTAATATACAACCTGCCTCTGGGAGACATGTTTCACTAATTGCAGCTATGTCAACATAGATTTTGTTAGTCCATTAGTCACAACTGTTGTTTTCTATTCTGGTCTTGAGGAGTTTCTATCAAGTAAACTTTGACATTACATGTACCTATATTTAGAAAAAATATATATTTATCATACTTATCTTTATCACTACCTTGGACACTAAACACCATTACTATTGCTACTATTTTTAATATTCTTATTATTTCAACTACTGAAATGACTAATATGTCAGGAGCAATGAACTAGCCAGACTGTTTAAAACAGATATCTTTAGGCAATATTTTTTAGACTCTTCTACTTCTGTACTAGGCAGGATGATTTCTAAATAGGGATATCTAAACACACAATGGTCCCACTTAAATCCAGATGCAACACAACTCATTAGAGGTTGTACTACCTTAAGCAGAGATTACAACTTAGGGCTGCCAACCTAATAAGCCTGTCACTTCCATTACTTTCATAATACTTTAAGGATTGAGATAAAGGGTAAAAGGAATATTGGAGTCAGAAAGATTGTGTGTGTAGTAGAAATGCAGTTGAACAATCCCACATTTCTATTGTCACAGTTATTATAAAGAGATTTCTGACAGCGTAAGAAACTGACCACAACCAGATGCTACAATAACATGACTAAAGAACAAAAAGAGGAAGGGGGGGGAGAAAAGTCTGTTTGTATCTAAAACAATACCTAGATTTTGATCAACTAACATCCTATGCTACAAGATAGCAGGACAATGTGTCATTAACATGTATATTGATGTCTTGGGTGTTTAGTTAATTGTTAAGTGTTTATTGAAAAGTAATTTATTTGTACACAATGTTTACATATATATATGTTTTTGTTGCAAATATATATATACTCGTTTTTTCCCTGAAAATTACACTCATTGGTTTATCACTTTTATCTTGCAGTTGAAACAGAAAGAAACAAAATGCTTTGTTATATTAAATTTCTCTAATTGTATTTTATCTGTTATTTATTAGCTTAGTAAAGACAAAGAGAATTTTACTTTTATAATGAAACAGACATGAGTTGAACATTAAAGGAAACGTTCCTAAAAATAGAAAAAGAAATTTGAAATATTACAAATGTAAGACCAATTTATTATAAAAAATAATGTTAAAAGAATGTTGTTGTTTTTTTTTTACGATAAAGAAAACAAAATTGTAGCAATCTAAATTTGAATTTCCATAATCAAACTAAAATTTTTTATACAAAGCAAATAATAATAAAATATTTTTTTTACTATTCATTTAATTTTAATTTAACAATAAGAATGAATAAAAGATGAAAGTAAAACAGTTTTCAATTTTCACACTCAGTAAGACCTCTCCATTGATTTATTACATCATATCGCAAAAAGGGAGTATTTCTAGGACTGCCAATTATTGATTGAGGAAATGTATGTTTTAGTATATGTTTCATTGTTTAGCTAAGCACAATTAGCTTATATTCTAGTTTTTATTGTACGATAAATACTGCACTATTCTTATCAAAACAAAAGATCTACAAATTGTATTTGTGATGTTTTGAAAGAAATATATAAAGACATTGGTTTATTATATAATCATATATTATGGTACAAATACCAACCAATTCTTATTTTTTTACATGTTTAGTTCTTCAATTTGGCTCTACTCTATCCACTATCATAGAGACTCAAACCAATTTCTCAATATCCATGCAACATGTATCCATTACTTTTTAAGTAAAGTAGAGTCATCAAGTAATTGAACTTTTTATCTGCTTATAAGTGTTGAATATTTTTTTTCTTTATTCCACAACAAAGTTTATTTTGGATATAATATTAATATATTTTGATTATTATAAAATTTATGTTGTATTATTACTAATGTTGCTATTTAAAGTCGTGGATTACTTATTTTGAATAATTAATATTTAGAGTGTTAAAATTTGTGGTTTATTTCAATTCTGTCTTAAAATAATTCACCATTCAATTTCAATGTGTAACAAAGTTAAAATGCTTTTATTTTTATATGTTTTTAGAGTTGGTGATCCAAGACATTGGGGTTTGAATTAAGCAGTAAATTCGCAGCCAGTTTAAGAATGGATTTGAAGCTATGATAAAATCATTTTGAAGAGGTTAGATATGGTCATTTTTAATGTGACAACAAGCAGGGTATGTTTAATTTTTTGCACTTTTAACCCTTAAACCGCTAATTATATTATTGGTTGTATGAGGTAAAAATCAAATCTTTTAATTGGCCAACTCACAAACCGAAGACAAAGCCTATTGTTAAAACATATTCGCCTATAATATTAAATTCAACTCAGATACGTTTATAAAAAGTATATTACTAATTTTTCAGGTTATGAAAGAGAACAAAAGTTCTTTCAAAAATAAATTGCTATTTATTTATTATAAAATATATTCAATTTTGGCAAATATAAAGCGAATGCCTAAACAAAAAAGTGCTGACGCAAATGCTTTTTTTCAATTTTACGATATCAAAAAGTAAAGATTTCTTTTTGCTAAATCTTAAATATTTTTACTAAAATCTTCAATATTTTTCGAAAATAATTTTGTTTTTTTGGTATATTTTTTAAAAAACTAGTTTAATTTCTCAAATTATATTTTTTTAATACTTAAATTGCATTCGAAATGAAAATCTCAGCGTTTTTCTTTATTTTCTTTGATCAGGCGGTTTCTTTGTTCTTTCCAGCCAATCAGAATGTCTTTTTCGGCTGAGAGCTCACTGACAACCAATCACTGACAATGTTCTTTCTTTGTTTAGTTTTAAATGTGGTTTTTTTGATTTTTTACTTGTAAAATAATTCAGAAGAGGGCACCATCTTACAGAACTTTTAAAAACCTAATCAATACCTGTCAAACGAATATTCTAGCATAAGAACTAGCAGAGTTAGAGTGACGTCAGATGTCGACGAGATGCCTCATAAGAGGCGGTTGAAGAATTAAATGGCTGTGATTTTTTTTCCTGTGTCATATCATTGGTCAGGAAATGAACCTGCTAATCCAGGACAACTGCTTTTAAGGCAGCTGTGCTGACCTCTCGACCACCAATGCTTGACAACTGGCTGTGATTTTAAACTTAGTTATTGTAATTAATTTATGTATTTTTTTAAACTAACTTTAAGCATATATATATATATATATATATATATATATATATATATATATATATATATATATATATATATATATATTAGAATATTTACAGTACAATTATTAATATCTAAATGACATGTGAGATTAAAACCCATAACACTGTACAATAATTATTTAAAATTCTCTCTAACCAAGCATACGTTAAAATTTACCAAGTTTAAATAAAGCGGCCGTTTATGCCTGTACTCTCCTTACATACATAAATGCAGAACAGCTGCTCGAAAAAATTTGACTTATGTTTGGTTAAAAATATTTTAAATATGTCGAAGTGTTGACTGATTTTAATGATATATATATATATATATAATTAGAGAAAATTTAAACCCTGACTTTCAAGCTTTCTTTAGTCATCGATTCCATCTTATAAAACTAATACATATGATCCCTTATATGTAAATAAGATAAATTATGTACAATATAATATTTGATGCTGAATCAGCATTCATCAGTTGGTCTAGATCATAATCTTTCATGCATATACATAATTAGTGTATGGTTTATATTAAGATAGCAAATCTACAAGCATTAATGGACAGGCTTCAATGTTCGCCAGTCTCAGACTCTTCAGCCATTGATATTACTGAAAAATTTGATGATGGTGTGCTCAAAACCTTTGTTTGTCAATTTTTGTAATATCATGCCCATGTTGACCATAAGTCAATCTGACTCCTCCTATGTATGATACAACAAAAAATTGGCATACAAGGGCTTTAAACACTCTATCAGCAGATATGTAATGAAATGGATGACTGAAAAGTTGGAGAGTGGAGAATTTTTGAAGCCTGTCTATTAAAGTTTTAAGATATGTTCTCTTAATATAAGCTGAGCTCTAATTGTGTATATATATATATATATATATATATATATATATATACAATATATATATATATATATATATATATATATTGTAGCCTTCCCCCAATACCAATTCTACATCTCCTATGAATAAATATCTGGGGCATCAATTTTTATTAATAATAGAATAAACTACTAATCTGACTACTTTGAGTCACTATCGAGACTCTTAGAATAATGTCCAACTACAGCATAGGTCAGTGTGGGGGGGGGGATAGAGTTCCATAATATATAAAATGCAAATAAAATACAGGAGGAAATATTATGAACCAATAAGAATAAAATATCTACTTGGTTTGCAATAAATAAGTAGTAGAAATTGATAAATTTTCATCCATTCAAACTGATAAGTTATAGTTCAAGTTTATCTTCTCCCATCATCCAAATGCACTTATGACTAACCATGGTAATACTTTCATAGGTCGAAATAAAGATATGATACTAATCAGCTGTTACTGTAGATAAGTTTAAGTGAAAGGAGACAAAAATATAGCACTAATGACCTTTTACTGTATAATAAATTTACATTAAATGAAACAATGATACAGCAATAATCAACATTTATTGTATGATAAGTTTAAATTAAATGACTAAATTATTATCTACTTTGAAACAATAAGGGAGATCTCAGAGTTTTATTACATAACTTATTTAAAAATTCATACTATAGAATAGCTACCAGTTACCATCATAAAACTGAGTATTTTTCTAATTAGATAGCAGTTAAACAATGAAAGAAATAGGGTATCTTTTTATTTCAAATCCATATCCAAAGAATAACTAAGTACATAAACTTTCCCAGAAATTAATCAAACAATTAAACATTTCTTATAATGTTTGAATCAAGAAAATAATATGATCAGATTTGAACATATTCATTACTAAATTCATGAAATAGCGCAATTATATCACATTGCATATGTAGGTGTAGAAACTAAAAAAATGAACGCATGTAAAAGAACAATGCTTAACAAAGTTTAACATAAATTAAACATTTATTACATTATGTAACCAAAATAAATACTAATCAATTTATATTAGGATTAGAGTTTCAAAGTTTATTGACTAAATTTATCAATTGTATCTCCTAAAGTTACAAATATATCTTGCAGAACTTGATTTCTGATGTTTATATATATTTTTCTTTTTTTATATTCCAGATTCATAACTCTATTTTATTACACACTCCTGTAACATAAACTGTCAAAATGAAGTAATACCTTTACATCTTTATTTCGAATATATACATGCTATCAGCCAATTCTAATATCCCTTGTCAACTAAACCAATGCTGGGGTAATGAAACAATGCAATATGGATCTAAAAGTATGAGTTAGAGAGTCACACTGTCCTTTATGAATTACTTGAACAATTCTATTAACTAGCTACATTTTTTTCCCTTTATTTGTTTACTCATTCAAAATGAGAATGAATCATTTTGAGGATTGGGTGATTTAAAATTTAAAATAAGTTAGTATGATATGATTTGAAATATCTACCCAAGACTTACAAATCTAGTGATAAATTTCTTCCATCTCTTTAGAATCTATAGTATTTTGTTCATGCTTCTGTATTATTCTGCATGTTATAATATAATTAAGAGAGCAACATCCCATCAGTTTGCTTATGAAATTAAGAGATAAAATATAATATGGATAATTCCTTAGACCAACCAATGACTTTAACATCACTTCTGCTCTAGATTCTCCATAAAAATACTAATCCTACCATTTATTTTAATTGACAAACTATATTACACATAGCTATGACTATATAATGGAAAAACATTCCAAATTGACACATGATGGACAAGAAGATCTTCTTAATTCTACTAATCTAAACAACAAAATATAGTGACTCCCTAACCAAACTCTGAGGTTCAATATTGGTGTGAACTCAGTATCATCACTGAAAACAAGGGAAATACACTACTTCACTTCATATAATATAATCATCATAATGCAAAAATGCTTAATCTAAAAAATATGATCAACTCATGATAAGTATTCAAATAAAATAAAAGAGAGTTTTCTCAATCCCTGACAATATAATATATAACCTCAACAATTTCTTTTCTCATTTGTAGATAAATTCCTAATTCTTTCATCTCTTTTGGCACATTACATCATCTGAAAATGATAAGGAAAAATACAAGTCATGTGACTATAAATTTAACAATAAATCACACAAAACAGGCACACATCTGCATAACATGTACAAAATAATTTCAAATCATATTTAATATGTAAATATTATACCAACATTAACCAATAAATTGAAAATAAATATTTAGTTTATGACAAATTATAAATGCTTCAAATTTTTAGATATAACAATTGTTATTAAATATACTTCATCATCTCTAACAATGCAAAGATAAAACAATATTTTTATGTTACCCCTCTTAAAATTATCTGCTAGCTTCATAATAACAAATGAATACTTCTATCACTAACATAAGCATATAGAGTACATATACATAAAAAAATCATATCAAAATAACAATCAATTACCCAGTATAATACTTTTCATATTATATGTATCTGAGATGATCTTGGAGCAAAAGAAAATAATAAAAGAAAACAACATAAAGACAAATATATTGATCTACCTATCTACAATACACCATCAACACAAAGAAATGATTAAACTTTCTTTATCTAGAAAATGAAAGTTCATTAGTACAGTCTATAAATAGTGTCTCTTGGACATATATGAAGATAATGATAATAATGACAAATGAATAGATTTTAGTAGACATATAAACAAACTCCTGCATGATGAACAATACACATTTTGGATCCAATTAAAGAGCAGTTTCCAAAGTTCTTAGGAAATAGCTAATTGTATTGCTGACAAATAGCATGTGAAGTATTCAACATATTTTCTTTTCATAATGACAAATTACATTTACTGCTGCAGATTTCTAGTAATGTTTTATCATGTAATTAACTGGTGGTTTTACCATTTTATAACTCAGCACTCATTTTTGCAAATTTTAAAAGGAGCATTAGTTTTCCACCAACTAACATTGACTATAATTACATTTATCAAAGTATTCATAATTCTTTATAAAAGGCCATCCATTAGGCAATTAGTTAAATAATTTATGACATTCACTTAAGTCTACATAATTCTTTAAATGACAATATATTTTAGTGATATATTAAGTATCAATGAGAAGAACAATAAAAATGTACACATGTAATATCCATGCACTTCCACTCATGTTAAGTTATAAGCACATTTAATAGAGGTTAGTTGTCCATTAATTTAATATAAGTCATGCATTTAATTCTTTCATCCTAAAAGATATGAATGGTTGGATAGAATTCTCGCCCAATAGTAATTTGTGGCATGCTACACTAAGTTAGACATACACACCCTTCCATTTGAGTTTTACTTTTCTATAGCCAAAATAAATTTTTAATCTAGAGTTTCTTAAAAAGTTCAGCATAATTTTTTGTATAAAATAGCAAAATTCATAGTTATGTTCTTTCATTAATACTAAAGATTTAGGTTAGATAAGTTTAAACTTGAGCTATAGACACACCTATGCATTTAAATGACCATGTTAAATCTAAAGTTGGTTACTTGAAAACATAAGGTGATATACATTGTTGAAATTGATTATGTTCTCATCCTTTTCTTTATATTCCAAAAAAAAATTTTTTAACTAGATTCATATAAGAAAATAATACTTAAAGAAAAGTTGTACTTTTGAATATAAATTGAATATTAACCACTTGATTTGGAAGAAGAACCACATAGAAAGAAAGGATTGTCCTAAAACAGATTACTTTCTAGTCTATATTATTTTTTGTTACAATTATTGCTTAGATATTCACTTCTTCCCCCAATCAAGAGGTTATTCCCCTCAAAGGTCAACTTCAAGAAGGTCAACCCCACCTTTTTCACTAAGATAATTAGCTGGAAATATTCAACAAATCTTTTCTCTTGGAGAGAGAAAAAAATTATTCTGACCTTTAAATGATATTAAATCAAATTGAATAAAAATATTCTTTACACTTTTAAAAATGAAATAAAAATATCACTCAGAAAATAAAATAATTGATAGTGTCAATTGATCTGTCTAACAACCTACTGGTCTGACTATCCATTAATCACTTAAAATGTATTTAAATTGGTTACCAAAGATATTTATTATAAATTTAAATATTTCACTGTAAAACATAATATTATGTATCATAACTAAGTACATGAGTGAAAGATGAAGTTATAAGATGGGACAAATATACATGCACCCATATATGCTGTACTATAAATACTAAGCCAATCTGATCAAAATAGAAGCCTATATTGCCATGAGTCAAATATACTGTATTAACTATGCTATGGACTGGAGTATCAATGAGCAAATAAACCAAAAAATCACTAAACAAATAACAAACACTGTCTCATAGACAAATAAGACAATCTGTATGAACTCAACTTATACAATAATTAACAGTTTCTGTGACAAGCCACCCCCTTTTTATCATTAAATACCCATCAAAAAAAGACTAAATGTCTTCAAACTTCTAAATAATATCTATAAGTAACTTTCTAAGCAATGTTATGGATTATTACTGAATTTTTTTTTTTTAAATTTCATGTTATTTTACTTTTTTTAGCTAAATGCAATTAGTTATACAAATATAGAAGTGATAATAAAATTATTCACGAAAATTTTTGAATATTTTTTGAATTTTTTTTTATATTACATCTAATGCATATTTTTGATGGATGATACATCTAGAGAAACAATCTAGAATAGAACAAGTAATTACATTTTATAAATATGATTTTTGTGTTTAGAATACACATCAACACACACATATATTTTTTATCGAAAGTAATACCAAGCAAGATGTATAAAGTATATTAGTTATATTATTTATTGAGCCCACTTATTTAGTAATGAACCGAAATAAATATAAATATATTTTTTTATAATATCAGCATTATCATGATAAAAGTTATTTAAGCAATTGAATATAAACTGATAGACATGTATAGGAATAAATGTGACTTCTATTGTTTATGTTTATTTGCGTATGTTTTATGGAAACATATTATAATATAATTAAATTGGACAATATATTTTTAATCTATAAATGTATCTGTGATATATTATTGGTAATATTATTGTGAATATTTTTTATGGAATATATAACAAGTTCTAAGTCGGAATGAAAGCTTAGGTACTTAGATTTTATTATTTTGTTATTTTTTTGGGGGGGAGGGGTGAATAAATATGTAATTATCCAAGATTCTTTCATTGTAAATAGTGTACATAGTTTATTTATTGAAAGTGCTACAATAAAAATTTGTTAAATTTGTTTTTTTATTATAAATTTTTGTGTTATATCTATTTGTTTTACAACATGCACCCATGGTTTTAAGATAGATAAACCAAACATAAATATTTGCACAGTATAAATATGATTATTTATTTGAAGAACTGTAGTGTTTTCTTAATATGATTTATTTGAGAAATTTCATTTTTCAATATGGGCATAAATTAATCAGATAATTTTTTATACAGAATTATAATATTATTCATTGCCACATATTCTCAGATTATCAGATTAAACCACATATTTTATTTAAGATGCCACATGAAAGCTAAAGATTATATTATATTATTTATTATTATTATTATCGATAAAAACCAGATGAAATTGAATTATACATTAAAGATTATTATTATTATTTATTATTAGTTAGGTATAGTTGAGGGTGATACAAAATCCCTTATCATGCTTGATTACATAAGATTGTAAATTGAGTGGTTAGTTTAAAGAACCTGAGATTATTATAATTATATTATTTTGAATAAAGAGATTAGGATTTATTTATTAACATTATATTTAATTGATTATTATTTTAAAGTCATAAGAATTCTATAAATTATTATTATTATTTGAAATAATAGGGGGAGGGGGATAGTATTCTTATGCCATTGAGGTGGTATCCTGTGGGAGTTTGGCTCGATGTAATTCATATTGCCATTTCTACTTCACTTCATTGTCTCGTGATTATATTAATATTTTATTCATTTAATTTATAAACGGAACCATATTATTCTTTCTTATTAGTTAAAGCTAGTTGAATAATAGATAGTATCATAGAATATCTTTATTATTGAATAGATGTCTTTTAACCAAGCGTAACTATTTATCTGAGCTAGTCCTATTTTATTATATATTTTATTTCCCGGAAGTGAGGGTACAATATATATATATATATATATATTATAATGAGCATGTCAATAACTCTTAAAAAGTTTTTCATGATATCCCTATTCTCAGACAGTTTCTAGCTCTGGCTTTTGTCAGTGGTGTGCTAGAATATTCAAGTCTTAGATTTAAAATACCAGATCAAGGCCAACATTTTATCTAATGGTTAACTATTAAGTAGAGAAACTGCACTTTTTTGGCATCCATATATCTTCAAATCCAGCTATGTAACTTAAATAGCTATTAGGGATGAACTAAATTCAGATATACTATATATTAAAGGCTATTGTCATGATCTTTATATAACATTTGTAATATAAGCTTATTAAATTGTCATGTGATATGTGATTTAATTTTCTTGCAATATATATATATATATAAGACTAAGTGATTACATTTTGAAGAAGTGTCTTTTTAAATGCAAAAGCATTTACAGTTTACTATTTTTATAGAATACTCTCTATAAACATTTGATAGTGTTTTTTCTAATATAAAAATTTAATAGATATCTCCACATATTAACATATTTCAAGAATGGCATCTTATAAAAATTATTACTTTATAATATGTAACTGATTAGAGAAACAAACTATTTTAATAAGAAATATGTGAAAAATTATGAACTTTAGTCTGTATTAATATCTAACAATGATTTTGTTTGTTATGAAAGTATAACACATATTTCTCCACATTAAAATATTTTAATAATATCTATTAAAATTTATTATTTTAAATATATATATATAAACAATGTCAACACAACTTTCATATTTAACCAAACTAATAAAATATCAGCTATCTGTTGTCAAGGCAATACTATAATTAGGAAGTAAATGAATTGCATGTATTCTATTGGTTGGTTTAAACATCAGATCTGCAGTAATACAACTTATAAATAATATCATATTTATTTTTTCTTGGTATATCTACTTTGGTACTAGAGAAATGATGCAATGTTGCTAAACAGGAGTATAATACATATGCTTTGAAAGAATACTAGATTATTAAATAAAGTTAAAAATTGTTGAACAACATTCCAAATCCCTTTATTTATATGAATCATATTTACTCTTGTATTTTAAATAAATCTTGTGTTAAGATTTGTAAAGATCTTTACTGTTGTTTTTCAGGCCCATGGTCTTAAGATTATAGCCTTAATATATTTTAACGGTCAATGAAATTGTCTTAAACGTATCTGCACTACACGGGCACCATCTAGACATTTGAACCGAGAAAAATTTATATAGTAGGCAGATACATAAGTTAAGATTCAAAAAAAAAACTTTTATATATATTATTCTGACCATTTGCCCAAGGTCACTAGCTCATAGAGTAGCAGAGATTTTAAACATTTTTATAAGTTTTAATAGATTTCTATTCTCAAAGTATATATTAAATATTTAGAAAAATAAAATAAAAGAAGCCACTGCCAGTAATTAACACACAAATAGATTTTTATTAACACACATTTAAAATTGAGAAATAAATTTATTTTTAGATTTTAACATTAATATTTTTTAAAATTTAAATTACTATTTCAAATAGATCGCACAGATGGATATTTAAATTATATTTTACTTTAGCATGTCGAGCATAGATAGTCTACATAGATTTTTTTCACTTAAAAACTTATCGAAACATTCATTCAATCTCAGACTAAAAGTTCATAGCCAACCCAATGTCAGCTTCCAGATATATATTTGCAACCAATGCAATATGAAGATGCTAGCATAAACCACACAGACAGGAATGTGCATCTGACAGCATGATATTATTTGAAGGAAATGATCCATGTCCAGAACAGGAAAGTGCATCTGCCTGACTAAGGAATCATGTATATAATTATTTTTAAAGAGTGCTACATATGGTGGAGAGCGGTCTTTCTGCTGACTTATAAATCCCTGTCCATAGAGCTAGAAGGGGTTAATGGTGCAGGAAATACATCTGCAAACATTGCAACGATATGACTGCTTCTTTGGGGTCGTGCATTCAGGTGGGCATGTTGCTCTGTATGCTAAACACATTTTACACTACATTAATATAAACACCCATATATCCTTCCACCAGCATCGATCTAACTACGAAACAAATAGCCTGAAATTAAAATCCCTTAAACTAAACATAAACGAATTTAAACATAGTTATTAATCCGTATCCATGCAGCTATCTACACCCAATTTTAAATTTAATACATTTTAGTTAAAACAGAATAGAAATAAATAACCTAGTTAAATACAAACAAAAATAATTAAATTTTAAAAAATGAAAATGATTCTAATAGCAAACGTATATAAAAACAAATATTTATAATTGATTTAGAGTTCTATTCTTTGTCAGATAAGAGTATATTCATTTATATTTCTCTTTTTTTTGGATTGATTACTTATTGACGTTATAAGGTAATTATTTAACAGAAAGTTCAATTGGTAAAAGTTTATACTTTACGGATTCTGATTTTGAGGTCCATCTTCGTGATCACTTATTTAGATTGTTTGTTCTTCCTTTTTAAAAATGAAACCGCTACTTGCCATTCCTTTTTGGTCCCTAACTGTCATAGGGAGGTCTCAGCTGGTTGTCCGAAAATTAAATTTGTTGTAGACTTCCACATCGTGAAAATCTGTAATATAGCTAGTTATAATGACATATTTATAGTCAGCTCTCAGATAACAATTGTAATAATAATCTGGCTTTTATATTTTTATTAGTCTCTTATCATCCAATCTTTGGATTCAACTGGCAAGACATCACTAATCCTCTGGTGTTTCAATTACTGTCCGTGCTGACATTTCTGGTGTTTGCATTGGTCATTTAATTTCTTTGTACTCTCTTATCTGACCATTTAATTTATTTTAAATGCTTCAAGGGCTAGTTTGCTTTTGAACAATCATTTAATTAATAAGACAATCATTTCCATTTTCTAAGATTATAGAAATCAACATTATTTCTATTTCCAAAAATATCAAATCTTTATATCTTTACTTTTTTTACAAAAAAAATACTTTCAAATATTTTTATTTTTTAAAATAGTTTTTAAAGTTGTCCATCATGCGATCTATATATACGTTAAACAGTTTTTAAATTTCAGTTTTTAAGTTTTTTTTTTTTTTCTTTTTAATAAATTAATTTTTATTTATGATCTTTTTATTTTCATTTTAAAAATAATGTAACGGAATATTATATTCCGTTACAATATATTACTCTAATTTATCATATGTTTATTATTTTTTTTTATAGTGACCTATTACAAATAATAGCAAATTTGTTTTTTCTTGGTATATCTACTTTGGCAGTAGAGAATATATGTAATGTTGATAAATATGAGTATAAGACTGATGCTTTGAAAGAATACTAAATTATTAAATATAGTTAAAACTTGTAATACAACTTTCCAAACCCCTTTATTTATTTGAGTCCTATTTATTTTAATTTATCATATGTTTATTATCATTCTTACAAGAACCTATGCATATTTATTTTTCTATCATATTTCTTCATGATGTGTCGACAATACCTGGATCAAATCTATGACAAAGTTTCTTTTTGTAAGTATAAATTCTTATGCATCCTTTGAATTAATTTTGCTCTTCTTCTCACAAGTAAATTCTATTTCTTTCTCATTATTATCCTATATTGATCTTCCTGTTTTAAGTTTTTTTTTTTTGTATTTATCATTTTATTACATACAATCCATACAATTTAATTTTACTGTAAAATGTGTCTGATTATTTAAACTTTAATAAATTATTCATAATATATTAAGTCTGTTTCAAAATCAATAATTTTGAACTTTTTAAAAATATCTTAAGATATAATTGAAAACTTTAATATCTATTTTTTTTTTAGATTATAGACTAAAGAGCTGTATCTTATCATCTCCGTTGTTAATGAAATTAGTGATATTATATTATCTTCCACTTAATCATACAGTTCTTACTTTTTATATAATAGTGTCTTATCATTCATGTTGTATATAATTTACTATATAGTCTATTGTCTTTTATAGTACATCTATGAACAATTATTCAGATAAAAACCTTGTTCGAATATGTATATTAAAAATTATATTTGCGCATTTAGATATCCTTCTATTTTATATATATATATTTTCATTTTTCATAATTAATTTTACAAATATTTGAAATCTATTAATCATAATTATACAAGATTGTTTTAATGATTAATGGTATTAGAAAAAAAATCCTATAAATATATCTTTTTCCAATTTGTCTTAGTATTATTGTATGCAATTTTAATAAAACTGTCAGATTAAGATGTTATATAGCAGTACTTATGGATTCTTAATGCGTCAATCTAATTAAGTTTTATGACTAATTGAACTGCTTTTTATGAGTTTTTATTAGAAAACATTCAAAAACAAGACTTCAATAATAGCATAACTCTTCAGCATTTGTTTGTAAACCGCTAATCTTAAAAATAAAGTTTACAGCAATAGATTTAATATAAAAAGACAAATTATTTTTAATGTTAATTTTCCGTTATTTGTAATAAATTAATTATTTCACAAACTCCTTTAAAAGTGAAGAGCTTGATAAAATAAGTCTATTACTTAGGCATACATTTTAGATAAATTAAAATACTTATAAATTCTTTATGAAAATTAGATGATTAGAGTTTAAAATAATATTGATATTTATTGCATTTTATAAACGATATATGTCGAATTGATATACGTTTTCGCTTTCTCTCTCTTTCTTTATATATTTATAAAATTTTCTTGAATTAATTTATGTATAAAATTATTTCATAAAAATTACGATTTTCTTTTAGGTATTTGTTTCATAATCAAACTGGTTAACCATTCAACATTGGTCAGTAAAGGAATATATCCTTATTCATAACTGACATTAAAACTAGGAAAGAAAATCGCTGAAACACCACTTTGAAATTAAATATGTCAGATGAATACTGTATATCTTTTTCTTTCATAACTGTTCTGTAAAGAGCTCTCGGATGATCTTTGTCATATATTAGGCTATTTGTTTAAAACGCTGCTTTATCTTTCATAGATAAATAGATAGATAGATAGATAAATGGATAGATAGGTAGATAGATAGATGAATGGATAGATTATATAGATAGACAGACAGACAGAGAGATAGACAGATAGATAGATAAATAAATAGGTAGATAGATAGATAGGTAGGTAGGTAGGTAGGTAGGTGGGTGGGTGGGTGGGTAGGTAGGTAGGTGGGTAGGTGGGTGGGTGGGTGGGTGGGTGGGTAGGTGGGTAGGTAGGTAGGTGGGTAGGTGGGTAGGTGGGTAGGTAGGTAGGTAGGTAGGTAGGTAGGTAGGTAATATGTCTTCTGTTTTGGTTCACGATGCTAAATATTTACAGACAGTCTGGAAAAACAGCTACAGAAATTTTTTGTCTTATCACACATATCATTTAAGTAATATTGTGGGTTCAATTTGAAAATTATAATTGAAATTTGTAATATTATAATTGACTTTATTAGTTTGAATTCATAAAAGATTACATTTACCTATTTAAGGATGTTTATTTAAACTTTTTTGTATTAATAATTTCAATCTGTGGTTAAGTTGCCGTCTTTAGTGTCTATATGAATAAATCGGATGAGAAACAAAGATAGGATTTCAACTTTATTGTTAAAAGGAGATTACAATAACAACATTTTGAGATTGCTGGTTGTTATATATATATATATATATATGTGTGTGTGTGTGTGTGTATATTAAGAAGATTATATTGAACAATTATAGAAGGAAGTGTGAGAGTAAACAATTCAATTATTTAATATAGATTATTTATTAAACAAACTGATTAATTTACTAATTCTATTGTCAGATAACTGGTTGAGAGGAAGGGAATCTCTCATTTACTGTAACAGCACTTCCTATTTAAATGAAGTGTATAATGTTATATATTTTCAAATTGTGATTGTTTTCATTATATATAAGGGGCCTAAAAATAACCAGGGTTTTGTAATAAAAATTGTATATTTATTTTTATGTGTTGCAAATTGAAACACTTTAAAAGTATCATCTATTTAATGCAATACACTGATCTATACCAGTTTTCTACTTTTCAATGTAGTTCAGAAACATTTGCAAAGTAATGCATTTTCATACCTGTATCATTTCCCCCTCCTGTTCTAAGTATACAAAAGAAATTGAGACTTTTTTTTTTATTTGCAAGATTGAAATTTTTTTTTACAAAGTGTTATTGAGCAAATGTATCTGATAAATAAGCTGAATCATGCTGAATTTAATTAAAAATGGTTTCACACTCAAGGCTTTGAGAGATGACACTTTATGGGAGTGGATCTTGCACTGTACAAGATGTTTATATTTTACCAATCAAGTAAGTATTTCAGAACATGCAGATGAAATGCCTGACCATTACAAAGTTAGCTTGAAAGAAAAATGTAATTTGCAGCAAAAACAATCAGCATCATTTTGACTTCGGACTTCACTTGTGACACTTTATAGAGATATGGGTCATTTAGCATTTCAATTAAACCACTCTCGTAAACTTGTGTTTGTATGAAATCAGCTTGCTTATAATATTTTTTCCAGCATTATGACTTTCTTCATTGTTTTCTGTAAACAAAAACAGAATTTCACATTATCAGACTTTTCAGCCGACATAAAAAAATATGCTACATGGATCCCCAATTTCACACCATGAATTTATATGTTCAAATGAGGTAGAAGAGTCCTTGGAAATAGTATATAACAGGAGAAGTATATACTACAACAGAGACACACCAGAGAACAATTCCAGTTATTTTCGGGTCTCTCCTGGTTTATTTATATTTAAGTAATAAATGTAAAAGATAATAAATTCTTACACTAGACATAATTAAATTATATCTGTAAATATGTTAAAGTTTACTAAGTTAATTCCACTTTCATTTTATTTTATGTAATTATATTTGATATTAAAATAATATACATGCACTATATTATAAACAAATATATTTCTTCATACTAGTTTCATATATAAAATAAGTGATTACCAGATAGTTTATATAAAAGACTGTCTCCAGAACAATTTCTGGCTTTCGATTATTAATAAGATTTGAGAATCAAAATTGAACATAGTGCATCTAGTAATTGTCTTTAATTACATTATATTATTCATGTTAACAACTGAAAATTTAAAGCTAAAGTTTCAAATCTAAATAAATCCCTTTAAACAGTGTATAAATATGAGTGAGAGTTATCAATTTCAGTTCTTTATAAACTATGTATAAATATGTTTGCAAGTTTCCAACTTCAGTTATTTATTAGATATAGAAACTTTTTCTCCTGACTAGAAATGTTACTAACAATATTTTTTTAACTTATGCACTATAAAATAAAAGAGGTGATGTTATGTTATGTGATATACTGTGGCTTCTCCTTAAACTAAGACAAGAATATCTGTGCATATATGCCCAGATAAACCTGTTAGCCACTTAATTTTCCATTCCCCACTCTAAGTTTTCCTATATTCTGTTCCATCCCATTTCCACAACATAATCTGTGTCAACTTTCTACTATGGTGCCATCTATATTAAGATTGAAATATGAAGTTTATTCCAAAGAATAGTGTATTTAAATTTCCATTATCAGACAGGTTTCTGATTTTTGCTTAATCAGGAAAGATTGAGATTTTAAATCAAAAGTAATGCAATTATATATTTAAAAATCAGTTTTATCTTTTTTATTATTATTCTATATAAAATCAGAAATCCAAAATCCTAAGAGTACGACCATAGGCAATCTTCTAGAACATATGTATTAAGTTACATTAGAGAATATATGTAAAAGAGGCTAATTTTTTTTTAAAAAAAATAGTCCATTAAAATCATAAGAAAAAAGTGTAAAAGTTATATAGGATGTAAGTAAAATAAATAAGAGTAAAATCTAATAATAGAGATAGAATTGAAATAAAATAAAAATTATTAATAAAGGAATAAAATATGTATATAATGATAAAACAAGGATATAGAAGAATTATTAAAAAATAATAAAAAAGTAATAAAAGAGATTAAGGTAATGAAAATAAAAAGTGAAATAGAAATGTATAATGATATAAAAGAATAAAAGTAGAATGATAGATAAATAGAAGTAAAAATAAATTAGAATGAAAAAATTAATAAATAAGTATAAATGAAAAGGTATAAAGGTAAAATTAGTTAAAATAAGATGTAATTAGAAATATTTGTATAAAATATGTATATAGATATGTATATAAAACAATGGTTATGTGATTATTTGATTATATATTTATATGTTGTTGCTCTGATGAAGACTGCAGGGCAATCGGAATTATAAAAAAAATAAAACAGGAATTATATAAAAATTGCATTAAAGTGTATATGAGGAGAGTATGTAGAAAAGTTTGATATATAAGAACATATAAAGAATGATGCAAAGAAAGTAAAAATGAGAAGATAAGAATAATAACATGTGTATAAATAGAGAGTAAAAAAAAAAAAAAAACATTTCAGTTGTCTAATTCTTTTTGACTCGATGATTCTGAGAATCAGAACTTTACAGAGTATTCTAATGTTGCTACTGGGTTTTCATTTGTCACTAAAAACTGAAGATAAAATAAGAATTGATTTATTAGTTCAAAGAAACACCTGAAAATATCAGTAGTAAACAACGACATCTATAGAGAAAAACTGCAGATGAATTTACAAAAGCCTAGATAGTTTTGGAATATTAGATTCTTTGATCTTAGGCATGTAAAACACATAAATTTCTCTTTGAATGTTATTAAAATTAGCATTTTTGTAGTTTATTTAAATATACATAATTATTTTTACAAAGTATTAGTATAGAAATTATTAATATTATATATAAATAGTATTTTATAATTAAAATTTTTATTTAGTTTGCCCTAAAAATGTTTTTTCAACCACAATTGTTTATATATATATATATATATATATATATATATATATATATATATATATATATATATATATAAAGTAAAATATGTGTGTGTGGGGGGGGGGGGTCAGAACTTAATTAAGTTGGGATTGACATAAATAAATTCTGAACTGCCAAAATTTTTATTTGAAGATATATAAATATAAAAAAAACAATTGTGATTTTTTTTTAGTGCAAAGTAGACTTAATTAATTTTTGAACCCTACCCGCTCCAACTTTTATTTCAGTTAAATATAAAAACCGCAATTTTGGTTAAAGAAATTATTATTTTTAGTGCAAAGTAAATCAAAGTATAGATTATAAAGCATTAAGGCTGTAATCAAATATTTGTTTTTATTTTAATTTTAAATGATAGTAAAATAATTTTAAGGTTGAAAGTAAAATTATAAGAAACATATCAACCTTGTATACACTGTACATTTGTTTATCCCTTTACTGCTCTGTATTTAGCAAACTGATTTATAAAAAATATATATACCAAATTTGAACAAATTATATTGATTCTTAATATGTTAAATCTTGATTTTAATTTTTTTTTCTAACTTCAATAAAAGTATTTAATTGAAACAAACCATCTAACAAAAAATATATTTAGCACTCACTCAGATGGATTATTGAACAGATTACAATTTTTAAACTATGTATTTAAACCCGATAATAAAACACATGAAATTACACTTCTTCACTCTTTTTTATTTAAGAAACTCATTAACCTAACTAAAGTAATTTAATGTCATCTTGCATTGATCATGTTTTATATCAAATTTATCAAACTTCAACAAATTTCTATTGTTTATAAAGATATTAAACAATAATATTAAATTTATTTTCTAAGTTAAATAAAAATATTTACTAACAGAGATTGTAACTTAATTAAAAAAATATATATATATATATATATATATATATATATATATATATATATATATATATATATATATATATATATATATATATATATATATATATATATAATGTTTAAAGCTAAATGGGTTTGTAAGTAATCATTAAAAAAACAGTCAACACTTAGACAATCCCAATATCAATAACATTGAACAATCTCAAACTGTTACCAAAGCGACATCCAAAGAAAATTGTTCTGATAACAGTTTGTGAGATTGTTGATTGATATTAATATTGGAATTGTATAAGTGTATATTATTATAAAATTTCTTAGGAATTAAATATTTTAGACGACTTAAAATGGGTTAAAACAGATGAAAAGTTAATGTGTGTTCAGCTTCTTCATCTTAACATAACTAGAAATAGATATAAGCTAGATTACTGTATAACCATTAAACTAATAGCAAAAAGAGATTACATTCTATATAAATCAAGAGTGTCAAAGTTAAATAAAATAGCAGGTTTACAGTCCTTTTTATTTCGAAATAATAATCTTTGTAAGTATTCGTGGATAAAGGCAAAAATATTCAAATGTATTTGAATAAATTGTTGAACGTTGGCTATGATGACAATCTTATATACAATACTATTATAAATTTTAATAGGAAATATAAAAATAAAAATAGGAAAAATAAGGTTGATTCTATTGCTAATAAAAAATATAGATATCAATACCATGTATTTCAAATGAACAAGTAAATTTTATAAGGAAAATTTATAAAGATATATTTGATATTACATTTTTTGCACCTCCTGCATTAAATAAATTAATAAATAATTCAAAACCTAAAACCTGTTTTAAATAAAAATTGCATCATTTATAAATGGAATGTAAGTGTGGTAGTGTATATATAGGGGATCCAGATGTACATTGGAAAAAAGAACTAAAGAACATTTGCTTATTATTAAGAAAGGTGAAAAAATAAACCAAAATTGTAATGGAAATGATAATGTTTCAGCATTGGTTTTTATGACTGTAACATATTATGTATATATGGTTTTAATTTGAATTATAATAATGTCAACATATTGCAATCAGATAGAAACAATAATAAAAGGTAAAGAAAGAAAGCCATGTTAATATATAAATATAAGCAAGACTTAATTAACAGGCAGGGAGCAAATAGAAAGATCACTGAATTGTGGATAAGTTAGCCCTCGAAAGTGTTAGTTGACAAAGACTATGGAAATAGTCAAAGCCCTCTTAAGGCAATAAAACTTTTTTTTTAAATTTATGCTTTACATATATTTTGATTACTGCATTTATTAATATCCATTTACAAGATTATGTATAAAACTTTGAAGAAAATATAACTTTATAAAGCAGTAAAAAAATGTGTCCCAAGCAGATTTGCTGACCAACAACTTACTTAAATATATATATACTGTACCGGATCGCTCCGCTGAAATCACTTACTTACACATATATAAGTTTTGGCTGGTTTCAAACTTCTCAATAATACATTTAAAATTTTGTTTACTTATAAATGTTACATGAACTAACCGGCACGTTCAAGCAAAGTGGGAAATATTATTGATAGCTTTAACTATCAATAATGGCCCACATCGGCTGCTAGATTCAAACCCCTACTATCCAAACACTTTATTTGTTTCAGAGTAAACTCTGGGTGCCAGTTAGTCTCAGACTAATGTATTTGGTCAGTAGGCCCATAATCCAGCGCTCGAAATGATCCCAAAACTAGCCCAGTCTAATTTTAATCAATAATAAAATATAGGAAAAAGAATTGGTCAAAGGAGATGAATAAAAAGAAATTGATAAAAAGAATTGACCGACAAATAAAGTTTAATTTTAAAGACAATTTATTAACTAACATTAATTTACTAAATTTAAACATCTTTGTAATTTTTTAATTAATATAACACACGCACATTTTAAATTAACACATTATAATATGTATCTTATGAAAAGCATAAATAATATTTGACATCAATAAATTATTTCACATTTACAAACACGCACATCAATAGTTCATTTTATGCATGCTTAAGAGTTACAATTACTTGTCTCTGTAGGATTTACAAATTATAGCGGTGGCTACTCTATATATAAATATGAGAATAATAAAATGTTTTACCTAGGATTTTTGGAACATTGATATTGCTTGTTGTTGGATGCTTCTGATGGAGTATATCTAACCGGTTAGATCTGATGTTTCTTGAGGAGATTTGATACTAATATGTTGGTTTTATTCTTGGAGACAGTTGAACATTTGACGGAGGATTTCTGAGTTGTTATGCAGACATTAGTTCACAGGCAGTTTTTGATGATGTTGTTGGACTAAAGGGCTGAAGCAAGAGCATATATTCCCATAAGCCACTCAGCAACGCATTTCTGTTTCTGGATACATAATATAAACTGCACTATTATCTGAACTGAAACAAGACTGACACTAAAAACTAGGCTGACAACTGATTTCCGATAAAAATCTGGCTATTTATATATGCAAAATGTTTTTGTTTTAATATTCTCTGGCAAATATGTGTTGTCAAAATTCCTAATCCTTTGACAACGTGTTTTTGAAGATTGTTTAATTAGTAGTAGCTTTCATAAACTTGTTTTTATATCTTTGATTAGTAGCTCACCACTGTGTTTTTAAATACATTTCATTTCAATATTTATTTTCATGTGTTTTTCGATATGATTCTAACACGCATTTATTATATCTCTTATTAACAAGCTTACATTGATTTTTATTTACCATCGCACATATATACGCATTTATTCTAATAAACTGGAATGAAAAAAGATTTATATTTTTTTAAACTTTAAATTATTTATTTTTATGAATACTAATTAAGAAAAACTTTACTTCCTTTTATAAAACTTTTAGTTTAACTTTAAGAAAAACCCCTTCCCACTTTTAATCAATTATTTTCCAACTTTTATTTCAAACTCTTTTACAAAAGATTTTAATATTTTTTTTTTTTTAGACAAAATTATTTTATATACATGTGCCAATTTGGCCTTGGCACATTACACCCCTCCCCCTCCGTTTTAGACTAAAATGCATCATTTTTGACCATTTTATCTCTTGCAACTTTAATTCTTGATTCTAAATATTCATTTATTTTCTAAGTTTGCTTTTCTTAATGATTTCACTTTACATACCAAGGGCAATCTGTTTTGACTATCCTATCCTTCTATCTATGCTGAATACATTGCTCACAATGATCTAAATCATGGATAATGACCACCAGGACAAACTAATTTTGTGGCACAGGGATCTTTTGGAAACGATGCGGAAGCAGATTCGCTGACTTAAACCGACTTACACATATAAAAACGAAGCTTCATTTGCTGGGTTTCTACCAGACTTGGAAAAAGAAAGGGTCACTGCAAAATGGCAGGAATTTTCAACTGTCCATTTTCGACTCACGCTTTGGAAAGAGGAAATGATCCCTGATAAGTCCGTTACAGGTACTAAAATTTATCCAGTCAGCAGCTTTAAATTTATCCTTAACTAAACTTATTTCTATACTACCCTCATTCTCTTTTGCTATAGATAAATTCCTACACATGTGTATACGTGCAGCACAATTCTACACTTACTAATATTCTAAATATCAAGTTACTACTGGACTTGCATACAGGGAATCTATAATAAATAAATCCCTTCTTTCACGCATCATGAGGTGCAGCAGTGCCAAGAAAATAACCTAAAAGGATATCAGGATAAATACATTTCAGATACGCATCATGAGGTATTATATTTACTGAATATTACCAGTGCATGTACGCATATATACACATGTATACTTATACACACTTAATACACTTAGATTGACTTTATATTTTATTATTAATCTTACAACCTTATTTTTAAATTCACATGAACAATATCTTGCACTATTTATTTATATTACAATATTATTTATAACCCTTACAAAACATTATTTAAAATATTTATTTACACTAATCTTATAATATTATCTTTAAACCATTATGAACATTTTAAATATTAGTTTTACGATACTATTTTTAAACCATTATTTTAACTTCCTTATTTACGTGCTTATATTCAAAAAAACTATTTTATTTTGTTGCTCTTTATTATTATACAAAGATTTTATTGGACTTGATTACTTTAAACCCTTTATTTATTTCCTTTTATTAACCTACATATATTCAAAACTATTTTATTTTACTACGATTCATTATTACACTGATATTTTTTTTTGATTTGACTTTAAATCATTTATTTACTTTCTTTTATTACCATGTGTGTATTCCAAAAAAAAAAAATCTATTAGTTTATTACGAGTCATTCTTTATTATTATTTACTTCAGATATATTATGCTTATGTATTTAATTTGATTTTATTAATTTTATTTTAACTATTTGACCTACTTATTTATTTACAAACATTTTTCTTAATTAATATGTGTGTGGAAAGAAAACAAAATCTTTTATTTTACGAAGCCTCCGTTATTATTATCACTTAAACAATCCATCATTTTAAATAGCAAAATTCTAATTCAGACTTTTCACCTATGTCAAAATAATTATATTAAACTCATAGTCCATTTCCAGTTCTTATTGTTTCTTTTGTTTATTTTATTATTCCACCTGATTAACTGACAATTATGCTCAGTCAGGTGGCTCCTGTTTAGGTACAATCTGATCATTATACTGATCTATTTTCTTATATTGATCTATAGGCTCCCGAACCAAATTTTCGCAATCCACTCAAGTCAGAAATTCTATCATTTCTTCCACTGTCCAACCATTGCTACTTAGCATCATTTGATGCACAGGCAGTGGCATGTTGTGTCGTATTGTCCTTATGATTTGGTCATCCGACAACGGAAACACCATTAAAGCCTTGAGTTTTGTCACCTGTTTTAAAAAAAATTGCATGAGAGTTTCTCCATGGATGCTGGAATATCTTTCTTTAGATACCTTACAGAGTATACCATCCCATCACACTTCACTCCAAAAGGTTCTTAAGATGGCATGCCTATTCCTCAAATGTTCATGGTTTAGCATACTGGGTATGCCACCAATCCAAGGCTGTTCCTTGAAGGTGAGTGCTAGCAAGTGTAAATTTATCCCCTTCTTGCTACTCTTGTATTTGAAACAAAGCAGTTAGGTTCTCCAAATGTTTTAATGGACTCTCTCCTGCTTCGGCCTTCAATGTCACGATACTAAATTTTTCCTCCAAGAACCTCTTGGTCAGTACCTCTGGCTTAGTCTCCCTATCATAACTCTTATATTTAGACTCCATTTGGTCTATCTTATACTCTAAACCCTTTGTTATATCTATACATATTTCTTTTACATCCGACTTCAAACTATCACCATTTTCTGCTATGTCAAAAGATGCCCTTGCTATTTTTTCTGCTGCTTTGTCAATTCTACATTCTACTTTACTCTGACTGCCTTCATTTTTTAACAAACTTAATTCTTCCTGCATTATTCTAGCTACACTTCTCCATTCCCAGCATGTCTCTTCTTTCTATATTATTTTCATTTTTAAATTATTATACCTAATGCTACCTTGCTCTAATTCAGCTCTCACTTCCTTTATGCTTTCTTCTACTATCACTATTTCCTGACTTTCTTTGTTCAAATCTTTCACTACAGATTCTATGGCTATATGATTTGTTTCTACTTCCTCTATTATTTCACCCCTCATTTCATTCATTTTTCTAATTTTCACTCCGAGTTCATTAATTTCTCCTTTAACCTGACTAATTTCTTCCTTCAATTCTGCTTTGAGTTCTAACTGGCTTTATTTAAATTTCTGACACAATTCTTCTTTGAGGTCTTGCTGACTTTATTCAAATTTCTGACACAATTCTTGTTGACTTTGTTTAAATTCTTGCATCATATTCAACATCATTTTCATCATCATTCACATCTCAGATACTTCTTCTTTCTCTTTTTCCACTAACTGTGGATTTTTAAAATATATTGGGCTGTCTACCAGCTCCATTTTTTTATTCATAGTTACGCTATTAAATTATTGTTTTGCATTAACAAATCAAAAATTATTATTGTTTAATTATATTTCTTACTAAAATAGAAATATACATTGACTCCACCCCCTTGTCCATTTTTCTCTACCCGATCCTAATGCTTTAACTCCACCCAAACTTCCAACTGTCAGATTTAAAAGAATGATTTATCTTAACCAATGTAAATAGTATAAATCTCTTTTCATTTAAAGAAAAACAAGTTTTCAGTCAATTCTTTTTTTTAAATTAAATCACTTTAAGTACATAATTTTGCTTTTCTATAAAAAATTTCCAAACAAGAAACACAGTATTTAATTACTATTGTTTCTTAGGTCCAGCCCCAACCATTGGGAAAGCCATTTATGTACTGGATCAAACCACAGAAACCACTTACTTACACGTATATAAGTTTTGGCTGGTTTCAAACTTCTCAATAATACATTTAAAATTTTGTTTACTTATAAATGTTACATGAACTAACCGGCACATTCTAGCAAAGTGGGAAATATTATTGATAGCTTTAACTATCAATAATGGCCCACATCGGCTGCTAGATTCAAACCCCTACTATCCAAACACTTTATTTGTTTCAGAGTAAACTCTGGGTTACCAGTTAGTCTCAGACTAACATATTTGGTCATTAGGCCCATAATCCAGCACTCAAAATGATCCCAAAACTAGCCCAGTCTAATTTTAATCAATAATAAAATATAGGAAAAAGTATTGGTCAAAGGAGATGAATAAAAAGAAATTGATAAAAAGAATTGACCGACAAATAAAGTTTAATTTTAAAGACAATTTATTAACTAACATTAATTTACTAAATTTAAACATCTTTATAATTTTTAATTAATATAACACACCCACATTTTAAATTAACACATTATAATATGTATCTTATAAAAAGCATAAATAATATTTGACATCGATAAATTATCTCACATTCACAAACATGCATATCAATAGTTCATTATATGCATGCTTAAGAGTTCCAATTACTTGTCTCTGTAGGATTTATGAATTACAGCGGTGGCTACTATATATATAAATGAGAATAATAACATTTTTTAACTAGGATTTTTGGAACGTGGATATTGCTTGTTGTTGGCTGCTTCTGATGGAGTATATCTAACCGGTTAGATCTGATGTTTCTTGAGATTTGATACTAATCCATTGGTTTTATTCTTGGAGACAGATGAACATTTGATGGAGGATTTCTGAGTTGTTATGCAGACATTATTTCATGGGCAGGTTTTGATGATCTTGTTGGACTAAAGGGCTGAAGCAAGAGCGTATATTCCCATAAGCCACTCAGCAATGCATTTCTGTTTCTGGATACATAATATAAACCACTATTATCTGAACTGAAACAAGACTGACACTGAAAACTAGACTGACAACTGATGTCTGATAAAATTCTGGCTATTTATATATGCAAAGTGTTTTTGTTTTATTATATATGCAAAGTGTTTTTGTTTTAATATCCTGTGGCAAATATGCGTTGTCGAAATTCCTAATCTTTTGACGTGTTTTTGAAGATTGTTTATTTAGTAGTAGCTTTCATAAATGTGTTGTTTTTATATCTTTGATTAGTAGCTCACCACTGTGTTTTTAAATACATTTCATTTCAATATTTATTTTCATGTGTTTTTCAATATGATTTTAACACGTATTTATTATATCTCTTATTAACAAGCTTACATTGATTTTTATTTACCATCGCACATATATACACATTTATTCTAATAAACTGGAATGAAAAGAGATTTATATTTTTTTAAACTTTAAATTATTTATTTTTAAGAATACTAATTAAGAAAAACTTTACTTCCTTTTATAAAACTTTTAGTTTAACTTTAAGAAAAACCCCTTCCCACTTTTAATCAATTATTTTCCAACTTTTATTTCAAATTCTTTTACAAAAGATTTTAATATTTTTTTTTTTTTAGACAAAATCATTTTATATACATGTGCCAATTTGGCCTTGGCACAATACACTTATATTTTTGCCATTGTTGTGACTAAAGAACAAAGCTAGTGCATTGCATAGGCAATCAGAGAAATATTTTATACATTCTTATAATGTTTGGTTTAAAATAGCCTAACCTTTTTAAATAAATGAACCATTTCTATATATGCGTATATTTCTCACTCTCTAATAACAAATAAAAATGAAACAAAAAGAAATCTTATTTGTGATATAAACAAACTAGGTCAATAACATTGACCATATGGCTCATACTAATTTAAATCATTCATCGATCTTTCATTTTTTGTGTAATTAGAGTTTATTTTGGCAAAGTGAATTCATACACATCACCTAAAGCAATATATTGTAAAAATTCTGTATCTAAAGTGAAATCGTTATTTATAGATATATGTTGTGTTCATGCTCATTTAATATTAAAATACTTTAAAAATCCAATCCAGAGTTTGAATCTTTATTTTGGTTAGTTTTTAAAAATAAATAGATTTTATATAATTATGTATTATTTTAATTATTATATCTCATTCGGGGATTTATCCTCAACAGTCCTAATTCGGGTCTTATGTCTCTTTACCAATGTCTGATGTCTGGCACAATATATATATATATATATATATATATATATATATATATATATATATATATATATATATATATATATATATATATATATATATATATATATATATATATATATTTAAATATATATTTATTAAATTTGTTAATAATTCTACCACATTTATATATTAATAGTTATAAATTCAGTTTATTTTGTGCATTTAACAAATACTGTAAGTAGAGCGATTTATCTAGTATATATATATCAAGATTTTTATTAGTGTGTTTTTCACCTTAGCTCAACCCTATCACAATTATACCTTGTCTCACATAGCAGACTATCCACTTTCACTATAGATGTATTTTGAAAGATCTACTTTATTTTTTCAAGTGAACAAAAATATATTCTTAATTTTACTTTATATATAATATAGGGAGTGTACCAATAGCTCTAACAAGCTTTTCTTGATAAGTGCCACAAGAAAAAGCATTAAAAATATTTATCTAGAATTATCTCTATTTGTAATACAAGCTTAAACCATGTCACATGAAATATGACTTGCTTATTGATTATTATAATTTTGTCCTTGAGTTGTTGGTGATGTTGGATTGCTGAGGCTATTCATATATAATGAGGATGATGTGTTTTGAGATCCATACAACTATTTAAGTTAGGTATCTGGATTTAAATACATTTACTTGTCTGAAATTTTTAGATTTTCTACTTAATAGTTATGTATTGATAAATGTAGGCTTTTGATATGGTATTGTAGATTTAGTGTCTGAAATATCCTAGTATGTTACTGAGGATAGCCAATAGCTTGAAACTGGTTTAAGGATAGGGATATTTTCTAGATAGAGATTTTAAAGGCTTCTCTTGTGATAATTACCACTAATAGCTTGTTAGAGCTATTGATATGCTCCCTATATTACATATGTGTAATACGTGCTTAAAACAAGTCACATGCCATATGATGTGATTTATGGATAATAATCTTACTTTATATAAATATTTTTTGCATTTAAAATACAGTGGCTACAAAATTCATTTGATATAAATATCAAAAACAAAGGTTATTTTTATTTACATGATTAAAATCTTCTTAATTACGTTTTGTGTTAGAATAACAACCTGCAAAAATATTTAATTCAACATGTACAACTCTCTGGAGAAGTTTAAAATATTATTTGCAGATTGTAAAGAAGAATGCTCTTATGTCTTATTCTCACACATATCAAAATAGCTTTCTGGATTTAAATTAAATTAACAACTTGGGTTTGAAGTAAAATAGTGTCTTCTTTTACATCAACAATAATCCCCAAGGGGAACTATTATAGCTAATAAAGAAAACTTATTTAGCTGCAGGGAGATTATCAATTAGTTGTAATTGATAGCTTTCTGGAAACATCAAAGACAAAGGTTATTTCTGTTTACGTTGAAATAGTCTCCTTATTTATATTTTTTTAAAAACAACAATTCATTGAAAATATTTAATTCACTAGACATATATATTGTTCAAATATTAATATACAGATATAGTATGTATGAATGTTATTTTTTCTATTTTATACAGTGTTTTGTAAATAAACTGTATACATATACACTTGAAAGTTCAACATACTTTCTTAATGTTTGTTAAAAAGTAAAATTTAATGTTTTCGTCAATAATTTAGTACTGGAAAAATCATATAATTTGACACCCAGTTTGAAAATGAAGACGTTCTTGTTAAGTTGAAAGCAGGTAGTATTATTAGTGACAATATACATGAAAATAATCAACTCGGTCGGAAACATTTGCAAATCAACCGTTTGATTGTTGCAAGTAACGAGTCTTTTAATTCAGGTTTACTTTACTAAGGAAATATACTTGACAATTTTACTTCAGTCAAAGTATATCATATTGCGTTTTAAAAGAATTTGATCAATAATGAAAAATTGACGAAATTTGAATATTAGGTTTCGGCGAACACATTTATTTTAACTTTGACTTTATTTATTTGATGCAAATGTATAAATCAGTCATTATTTACCGTATTGTTACTTTAACTAATGACATTTAAAAAAACGTATATCATATATTAAATCATTATACATCATATATTTAATTACTAAAAATGTAATTTAACCTCAGTTAACTATTAATATATTAACTTCATATATTTAAATACTAAATATTTACTTTTACTTCAGTTAACTGCTCTATGATGCATATCTATGTCAAAACGAAGATATTTAAAAAAAGAGAGGTGTAAAAACAATATTAACGTTTTTTCCCTATGTGGCTCAATGCTTATTATAAAACAGGATCTCCCTGGCAGTATTCAGAAAGGAGCAACAATAAGATGGAAATGCGTTTTTGCGATTCCACACATAATTTATTTAATACATTAAAACGTCTATCTGCTATAAACTTGCACAAAATAGCATTTATATTAAGTCATCCAAGAGATAATAAATTAGAGTAAAAGATCAATAATGAAAAAATTCAAAAACACTAATTAACTGAATTAATTATTTTTTTAAAACAGCGAACTTAAAAAGTAAAAATAAATATTAGGCATTCTCAGGTAGGTAGAGATAACATCTGAAAATTCTTAAAAAGAGATTAAGACACATGTCGGGGCAGATTCAGCCAGCCATTCAGTGATGAATCTTTCTTTATATTATGGCAACTACAGATTATGTGTAATTTAAAAACATATAAATTTGATGAAAAACTCTCAAACATTCAATGAGAAGTTACAGAAAAAAACTGAAGAGGTATTTAAAATGTCCTCATGATTTTTTTTCACTACAAGGTACAAAATATGAAAGAATACTATTGTGGAGATTTATGGTTTATAAGACAGGATGACAAGGTTAGTTATTGAAATTAATAAAAGATACAGGTTGCAGATAATTTAGGTTTAAGCCTTAACAAGTTCTTTCTGTGATTATAATGTAAAGGATTTTTATATAGACACACAAAATGTTGTGGATAAATTTAGACAATGGTGATAGAAACAAAAGAGAACATGTATGCAGATTCTACATAAAAAGAATAGATCTGTTGTAAAAATTTCTTCACTGAAAAAATGCTAAATGGAAATGGACATGGAAGAATTAAAATGAAGGTAGAGCAGAATCCAATCATATTTTGACTAACAAAAAATATGCATTTCAAGAGTGCAATGTTTTTTATAGATTCAACACAGAAAGTGTTAATCCATCAGTAAGATATAAAATATATGTTAATAAAAAAATTAAACCACTAAACATCATATGGTTTCCATTCTTTATTCTTGATCTGCGGTTATTGGATGCATGGGCATTAGATTGAGATTTAATGTGCAAACCATCTTGCATACATTGATTACTCTGGTTTGCACTGAATGTTGTTACTGTAGGGAGAGTTTAGCCATTATGTAATAAAAAAATAGAGACAAAACTATTAGGACAGGCATCATTTAGTATTGATATTCTTAATCTTCAGAAAATTTTCAATCTATTAACATTAAAACATGCAATTTATTTTAAACATTAACAGACTTTGAAGATAGTTTACATTTGATTTAAATAAGAAGTCAGCTAATGTTCTTTTAAGAACTACAAAAAAAATAGCTAGACAAAAAAGGCTCTAGTTTGCCAGTAAAGAATTTATATTAAGACAAGACAATATAGGAATAAAAGAAGGAGTATGAAAGTTTTAAAAGTGATTCATTAAGAAAGAATAATTGCCATGAGGTTAGTGAAATGGTACAGTGAATTACTAATGATATAAAAAATATAATTGTGAATTGACTAGGAATATCGTTTCAATAGTGTAGAAGAGAAAAGTTGTTTCAGTGGTAAGAAATAAAGAAGTAAAAAAATAAAGAAAGAAAATAATAAAAAATAAAGAAGATATATGATTTCATGAAATTTGTGGAATAATTCTATAAAAAATATTATATAATGATAAATAAAACAAAATATCCCTATAACTACCATTGCAAAAAAAATTCTCACGAAATAAATAAGCATATAGTTCAATTTTGTAACAACCAAAAAGCATTATGAAATGAAATGATGAAATCATTTTTAATATTTTAAATAAAGCACATAAAAAATAAAAAAAAAACATTGTTGGTGAAGGATGAAAGATTGAAATAGTAATATTGATAGTCAAGCAAGGTGATAAAGAAGATAATAAAAGTAAAGACTTATCAATCATCCACCAATTTCGGAAAAATATTGACTAAGATAAATGACCATAGTACACTAAACTACCAAAGGAACAAGCAGTGCTTGAAAATGAATTTTGCAATAGAGAATCATAGTATAGTATTATCATATTATAGTATTAAGAGAAGTTATAGAAAAAACCATGAATATGTTATTGGCATTTTGCTTTGGGTTTGAAGATTATAAAAAGACAATTGAATCAATAAGAGCCTATTAATTTTTTCATCTATAACAATATAAACATAGACTATTGTAATATTTTATAGAATAGTTATCAATGTGTGTTAACAGTGATTAGAAAATGTGGTTGCATGAATATTAACATTGATAAATGTATGACAAAATTATTATTAATATTTAATTCTTTGCAGCACTTTTATAAATAAATATTTTAACTTAATACACATCTGCACATATAATGTAGTATAGAAAAGACTTGGACTCAGACTTTCACACAACCTTCAACTCTCCATGCCATCTCATATTTTTGACATACCTGATCACACAAACGTTGAAAAAATGAATAATCATCAATAAATTTATTTTATGGTAAGTCAGCTCATCAGATGGTCCAGATTACCATCTCCACATGTATATACAGTTAGTGCTCAGCTTTATATTAAGATAGCCAATCTTCATACTTTAATGGACAAGCTTCAAACTACTAAAACCCACAACTCTTCAGCCCTACATTTCAGTGAAAATGTGATTATGAAACATTCAAAGTCCCCCAAGGGCCAAGATTGTCATTCTCCCCATGTTGATGTTAGTCATTCTGACTATTCATGCACCAGAGAATAATACATTTTACATATATATGTGAGGGTTGAGCAGACCTTTTATATAGAAAACTGAGAGAATAAAACAAATATGATCACTTTATTATGTATATTTTGCAAGGCATAAGCTTGTGGTTAAGACTTGTAGATGTCCCTAATATCACATTTTTACACACATATTCTTGAGGTTAAAGCCTTAGTAAATATTACTTACCTAATGAATGTGCATTTAAATAAATTTATAAATGATATGGTTGTTTTTACAAATAATCTTTCAGAGTTTGAGGAAGCGTTGCAAAAGTTATTAAATAAAAGGAAAAATATAGGACAAAAAGCAATGCTAAAAAACAAGAGTAATGTCCAATAGATTTTCTAAGAAAATGAAAACAGACACTGATAGCCATAAATTAGAAGATATTAAGAAGTACAAATATATTGGTCAGATTTTTTATTATAGATGTAAACATAATAGATAAAGTTAATCTTAGAATGAAATTTGGATGAGTGGCTTTTATTCTATTTCAAAAGAAGATTTTTAATAAATGTGTCTTACAAGTTTCATTTATGCATCTGCAACTTCAATACATAACAGAAAAACAATACAGACAATTGAGATACATCGACAACGTATGGGAATATAAATGTTAAAAGCAAAAAGTGAGATTGACAAAGAAATATATGGGTAAAGAAACCATGTGATGTTATTGATATTATTAAAATATATACACAGAAATTGGATTGTATTATATACATTACTAGAAGAGATAATGTTAGTTTTCAGTTAAAGTTTTAAACTGAATTCCAAGATGTTGTAAAAGGCATTACAATACACCATGTGTGAGATGGATAGATAGAAAAATGACTATATGATTGGAAGATTAAATATATATATATATATATATATATATATATATATATATATATATATATATATATATATATATAATCACTAGATGGAGCTTTACCAATAGCTCACTGACAAGAGAACTAGTATGGAGGGTAAGAAGAGTTTAAATATATATAGAAGTAAACGGAATATTGGATGCGAGTTAATTTATGATAATAGTAAGGAAAGTAGTTTATTGTTTAAGGCTCCAACAGGATCTTTAGCAACAAGAGAATATTCATGTAAATGTAAAACTATGAGTGATTTAGTGTGCAAATTGTGTAAGGAAGGTATAGAAAATATTAGGCATCTGTTGATTAAATGTAAATGCTTGAAAGCAGAAAGGGTACAGATAATGAAGTTATGGAAGAATAGGTATGAACAAAGTGACTATACAGAAATTGAGTTATTAGTTTTTATGCTGGGTTTGTGAAAAGATAAGGGGCATTTAGATACAAAGACCATAGAGTTGACAAAGATTATGTTGTGGAAATGGGGTGGGGCAGAATATGGGAAGACTTAGAGTGGGAATGTAAAATAAAGTGGCTAACAGGTTTATCTGGGCATAATTGCTGAGATATTCTTGACTTCGTTTAAGGAGAAGCCAAATACATCACATCACATTACAAGCTTAGTTTACATAAATGCTGAGAGAGATAGAATTCAATATCTCTTATTCTCCAATCTTTAAACCATGGTTTCAAGCTAGTTTCTGGTCTTCCTACTGTTTACTGACATGAGCCAACTATCTCAAAACCATGGTTTAAAAGTTGGAGACAATGAAAGAGATATTGAATTATATCTCTCTGAGCATTTATGTAAACTAAGCTTGATGTGATGTGAGGTGATGTATTATGGCTTCTCCTTAAACGAAGTCAAGAATATCTCAGCAATTATGCCCAGATAAACCTGTTAGTCACTTTATTTTACATTACCCACTCTAAATTTACCCATAATCTGCTCTATCCCATTTCCACAACATAATCTTTGTCAACTCTACAACCTTTATATCTAAATCCCTCTTATCTTTTCCCAAACCCAACATAAAAACCAATAATTTATTTTCTGTATAATCACTCTTTTCATATTTAGTTTTCCACAGCTTCATTATATAAGCAAGTTACAAAATTTGTAACTTGTTTATCATATATATATATATATATATATATATATATATATATATATATATATATATATATATATATATATATATATATATATATATATATATATATATATATATATATATATATGCTGATCATGGTCATTTTCGGTCATTTTTGATGCACTGAAAGCAACATATGAGCTGGAGAAGCAGTGTGGCAATGCTATTAAATCCAAAAAATGATGCCCTTTTTTATGAATGTTACTAATATTTTGAACAGATTGATCATACTTTGAATAATGATACATGAATTAATATCTACTCATTTAGACTTGGACAAAAATATCCAGATTTATAAAGTCAAAACAGCTCTTTGTAATCTTAAAAATGCAAAGACTGATGAAACATCTAAAAAAGTATTAAAATATGGTGGAAATACCTTAGCTTCAAAAATATTGAAATTTTTATGAAATATCTAGCCCCCTGAAGTTGTACTCATCTGATCTTAAAAATACTCTTATAATTACAATTTTTAGAAACAGTGAGAATACACAATATTGTAGTAATTAACATAAAATATCATTATTATCCACTGAAGCAAATGTACTTTAAATAATTTTGTTGAAAAGATTATTTTAAGTTATAAATGACTGATTAGCAAAGACTCTATGTAGTTGTGGGAAATTAAAAAACATTATAGATATGACTTTTGTTGTCAGGTAAATGAAAGAAATGTATCATGAACAAAATAGTGATTCCAGATGAAATGCTTGGTAGGCAAACTAAGAAAATAATGAAATGAAATTATTATACAAAGTGACAAATAAAAATGGTCTAAAATGGAATTCTTATACTTTTAATGGTAATAGTATGAATACTGAACCCTACCACTTGATGGCATTTGTTTTTCACACAACACACATCAATATAGCATTTTAGCGGCCTAACTTATGGCTAACACTACAACAGTCTTGTTTTAAGCCATAACAGGCCGCCTAGGGGGTGATGTACCCTACAATTACATAATGAAATACAATGCCCATTGACTTGGAACAGTATTCCTCAAGTGAGCACAATTCAACTCTCACTATGGTCTGATTTGATGGAGGCCATATTCGAAGAATGCCAAACTATCAAAAAATTCATTGTTGAAAAATTTTGAGAAGGCATAGTGGATTTAGTATTATATATTAAGAATTTTCTTTCCATCATGCATGCTTCCTAATTAATAATTTCATAGTAATATCAAAGGTTAATGATTATCTCTATATACATGGATATTATCTTTCCCTTTCTCTTATTTATTATAATAACAATCCATTGTAATATTCAATTATACATAAATATATGTTATAATTTGAGTTAAACCATGTATTATTTTGCTTTAATTCCTGACAATTCAATGAAATAACATCTATCATTGTCACGGTGAAGTTTTTAAAATAAAGCTGTTAGATCTCAAGTATTAATGAGATTGAGTGTGAAAATTAGAAATATAAAATAACATAACAATTTTTATGTAAGATTTTTCAAATGTTTTAAAAGATGACCTTGAGATGATGGATGATATTTCATCAAAACAACGGAAAATATACAAAAATGCTTTATTTACATCATATAAGCTTGAAAACACTAAATTCTAGTATATGTATAGAATAAAATACATTTTACCAGAGTATGTAGACAATTATCAACTATTAAAATAAATATCTTCAGAACAAAACAGTATTTGTTATTTTGCTGAGCAAGCTTTGACTAAGATATATTGTATCAAAAGACTGACTCTGCAGAGTCATAAAATTTGTTTTGTATGAAAGTTTTAGTAGTGTAATACATAATTAATGTCTACATACTCTGGAAGAATATATTTTAGCATATATAATCTAGGATATATACATATCATATAGTATATAGGATTTGAACATAAGATCAAGTTTTTTAACTTGCATTTTTGTTTATCATATATATATATATATCCTTTACTCCATTTCAACAACCAATATACGTAGTCATATATATGTGAAAAAGATGAATAATCCCCAATATATGTATTTCATGCACAATCAGAACTCTTCAGTTGGGCCAGATCATAATATAATAATTGTTTTGCTTATATTAGATAGCAATTACTTGAACATTAATGGGCAGGTTTCAGTCTTCATATCCTGATTATAAATATGTGTAATAAACTATGATTTGGTGCAAATGATAAGTGGTAGTTCTACATGAACTATGTATATTGGGAAACATTAATCCTTTTTTCACATGTATGAGCACATGTGTAGCAGTTGTTTGAGGTGGAGTGGAAATGAATATGGACTGAAAACCCTAAGTTCAAATCCCTCTATTTACTATAGTAAACATTCCATAAAATGAATGAATAGGTTAATTACATACTGTCTTGGAAATAAGTTACATCATAGTATAATCCCAGCTTATCCCTATCCTACTGTATAATTGAATAATTAATGTTCTGATAACATGAAGGATTAGATTAAAGTAATGTCTACATGGGTATAACTACAACATCAAATCCATCAAGGGCATTGATCATTCCATCATTGATTTTTCAATGAAATGAACAGCTGAATTGTTGGAAGGGTGAGAATATGAAGCCTGGCCATTAAAGTTTAAAGAGGTCTATATTAATATAAGCCAAGGACTGATTGTATATATATATATATATATATATATATGATATATATATATATATATATATATATATATATATATATGAAGGAGATTATGGTCTGGTCCAACTGATGAGAGCTTGTTCTGCATGAAATGCATATATTGGGGATCATTTATGTTTTTCACATGTCTGGGTCCTGTGTATTGATTGTTTGAGATGGAGTGGGGATGACTAAAGGATGAAAATCCTGTGATGAAATCCTTCTATTTACTATAGTTAACATTCAGTATAATGAATAAATAGGTTATATATATATATATATATATATATATATATATATATATATATACACAGTAATATATATATATATATATATATATATATTACTGTGTATTTTTTCTTTCTGATGAAAACCAGTCCTCTGGTTGAAATATATTATTTATTGGATTTATAAGTTTTTTTTTTGTTTTTATATGTATTTCCTTTGGTTAGTTTGTTATATATTAATATTTTGATATATATAACTGAATATTTGTAAATACAGTAACTAAATAATTAAAAATATTCAGTTATATATGTTCCTTTCACAGATAAATCTCATTATATTAGCTTATTGAAATATATCATAGCTTAAATAAGACATGTCTCTTATTTATTCTGGTTATTCTAATTTTTTTTATACTAAATAGATAGTGCAGTTTATGCTTCCAACAGTACAAGGATGAGAATCAGGCTACTACCTCCAAATAATAAATACAATTTGAGCAACAAAATATACTAGGCATAATTAAGTCTATTTTCAACAAATTGTATTCTTATATGGGTCTGTAAAGCATAATAGCTTAAAACAATTGCCCCTTTATGATTAAATGAATGATAAAAAATGTATTTACTTATTTTATAAATACATATTTATAAACTTGCCTTATAAGTTTAAAATAAAAATAAAATTAATACAACAAATAGTACAAAGAAAAATTACCTTTACGATTTCATAATTTTATATTTACAACTGAAAGTACACCTTTGCCTTTGACCTAAATTTAACTATAGATGAAAGATAAAAGGAATGAATTATTAATAATGTCAGAGTATGTGTGTATTTATAATGTTTAATAAAAAATATTAACATTCATTTTATTATCTAAAATGAATTTCACACAACACATTTCATGACTAAGAGAATAACGTAACTGTATTGAGAAGTATTGTTGCTCACGCATGTAAGTGACATTCAACATAAAGATTTGTCGCATCATTAAGCTTGACAAGACAAGCATGCACGTTATCACTATTTGCTATAATAAATTACATTTGCAATTATAGTTCAATAATATTTTTCTTTCATTTTTCCTTTAAGTATTATTCGGTCCAAATTATGTAATATAGACGTATATCTAACGAAATGTAATACTACGCCTGCGCATATAAGTATATAATTATTTGATAGTTCATGATAATTTAAGGTCAGTATTTTATAAGAAACAATATTAATGGTTAAAGTTATTTATTGATCAGTTTAATACACATTAATAAACATAACTCTCTGCAAGGAATGCTGGATTGTTAACGACGACTCAGAGTTATTGTTATAATTAAAATTATCATGCATAAGAACGGATTGGTTGTATTTACTATTCATACATTAAATTCAGTACTGAATTAGAAGTGATCTCGCTTTTACTTTAATTATAAATAGTACATTACTTTTTTATTAAATATGTGATTTATCTTGCACAATCTGTTTGAATTGCTTAAGTGCATCAAAGCTAAATGTTATTTCTGGGCTAATATTTGTAATAAAATATATATAATATTTCAATTTTTTTATTATGTAAATAAAATAAATTGTGGAAATATTTTAATGTAATAAAAAGAGATATACACAGCAGAATTGTTGCCACAAATTATCCATTACTTTTGCCAGACATAAGACTACATCATGTGCTTTAGTATCAAATAGTATTTTTTGTGGCTTGACTTTAATTAGAATAAAGTTTAATAAAATACTTTAGCTTTAACTATCTATTATGTTTGACAATTGTAAATCTAAATACGTTTTAGATTTTAATGTTTTGCTTTATATTAAAGTCAAGACAAAAAATTACTATTTGGTGCTAAAAATCTTTTAAAACGGTTTAAAGTTGTAATTAATAATTTGCAAAGTGCATACTCAAATTTTTACAACTATTATAGCCTAATATATATTATTTGGCACTAAGTAAAGTAGGTTAGCCTTATGCCTGGCAAAAGCAACTGGTTTTATTGTATCAACAATTCTGCTAAACATACATGAAAATGTCCTCACAATTTATTTTGTTTATATATATATATATATATATATCATCATCATCATTATCAACTATTATCAATCCACTGCAGGATGAAGGTCTCTCCAAGTTTAATCCATCTTCTCCGATCTTTAGTTTCTCTTCAACACATCACCCCTGCACACTTTCTTATTTCATCCATCCATCTCACATGTGGTCTCTTTCTGGGTCTTTTACAATCTCTTGAAATCCAATTTAAAATTTTAATTGACCATCTATTATCATCTCTTCTAACAATATGTCCAGCCCAACTCCACTTCAATCTTTTAATTTTTTCAATGAGGTCAGTAACACCTGTTTGTTCTCTTACCCATACATTGTGTTTACAATCTCTTCTTGTTACTCCCAACATACATCTCTCCATACTTCTTTGAGTGGTCTGAAGTCTCTGAATTGCTCTTCTATTAAGTGTCCAAGTCTCAGATCCATAAGTAAGAACTGGTAAAACACATTTGTTAAAAACCTTCCTTTTCAAACACATAGGCATATTTCCTTTTAGTATCAAGTTATTTCTACCAAAAGCACTCCAACCAAGTTTAATTCTATGATTAATTTCCTCCATTATGTTTCCATCTGTATTAATAATCTGACCAAGGTATTTGTAACTGCTAACTTCTTCTAATTCATCATAATCAATCTTTATTTTCATATTTTGAGCAAATCGATTAAACATTACTTTAGTCTTTTTAACATTTATCTTTAGTCCTACTTTCCTACTTTCATCTGATAATTCCTGCAACATATCCTGCAGATCTGAAGCATTATTTGCAAAAACAACTACATCATCTGCGAAATCAAAATGACTTAAATAATCACCATTTACTTTCACTCCTTTAGTTTCCCATTTTAATCCACAAAATACTTCATGCAACACTGCTGTAAAAAGTTTTGGAGATATGGAGTCACCTTGTCTTACACCTTTCTCAATGTTGACTTTCCCAGTGTCATTATGTAATCTAATTGTTGCTGTTGCATTTTTAAAAATATTCTTTAAAATATGACAATATCCTGGACCTATACCTTGATGATCTAATGCTTTAATCACTGAAGAAATGTTTATATAATCAAATGCCTTTTCATAATCTACAAATCCTAAGCATAATGGCAACTCATATTCATTTGTCCTTTCTATAACTTCTCTCAATACCTGGATATGATCTACTATACTAAAACCACTTTTAAATCCGGCTTGTTCTCTTGGTTGGTGGAAATCCAATGTTCTCTGTAGACGAATAGTAATTATCTTGGTAAAAATTTTATATAAAACTGATGAAAGGCTGATAGGTCTGTAATTTCTAATATCTTCTTTATCACCTTTTTTAAATATTAATATTATTACTGCATTCTTCCAATCATCCGGTACATCTTTATCATTTAGACATTTGGTATATAACTTTGCTAAAAAAATTTCTATTTCTTCACCTGCTTCTTTTAATATATCAATTATAATTCCATCATTACCTGGAGCCTTTCCTTTCTTCATACATTTAATTGCATGTCTCACTTCTTCATTTAAAATTCTGGGCAATTTGGAAGATGTAATAGATATAGGAGGTACTTGTTCTTTATTACTATATAATTCTTGATAAAAATCTTCTACCAATTTCATGATGTCATCTCTCCTTTTAGTAATAATTCCATCTTTTTTTCTTATTGCAGATATAAATTTCCTACCAATACCAAAATGTTGTTTTACATTCTTAAGACTTTTATTTTCTTCTACAGCTTTCCTTGCTAGTTCACAGTTATACTTTCTTATATCATTTTCAACTCTTTTCCACACTATTTTACAAAATTTGAGATATTCAATTCTTTTTAATGCATCATTTTTGTATATCTTCATATTCCTTCTTTTCTTCATAAATTCTCTAGTCTCAGTAGAAATTTTATTGGTCAATTGCTGTTTCTTCCTACCAGCTATCTTTGTTGCAGTTTTCAAAAGTGTATCAGTTATTTTCATATTAATTTCATTCAAATCTGAATCATGTTCAAAATCTACTAATACTTGAAACCGATTTGTAAGTTCTAATTTAAATTCATTAGAATGTTTCTGAAGATTAGGAATATCAACTGTAAATATTGTTTTTCTTATTAATTTTTGTCTCTCTAGTTTTACATTAACACATAACTTACACCTTACTAATCGATGATCACTTCCTGTGTTAAATTTATTAAGACCATTACAATCTTGAAATATGTATTTTCTGTTAGTCAAAATATAATCCAATTCTGCTGTACCTTCATTTGGATGCTTCCATGTCCATTTCCTTTTAACATTTTTCTCAAAAAAAGAATTCATAATATAAAGTTTTTCTTTTTCTGCAAACTCCACAAGTCTATGTCCTCTCTCATTTCTATTACCATAACCAAAATTACCCACAGCACTTTCATCTTTCATTTTTTTACCAATTCTAGCATTAAAGTCTCCCATAACAATTTTAAAATGGTGTTTACTCTGATCAAAAGCCTTTTGTACATCCATATAAAAATCTTCTACTACTTCATCACTATGAGAACTTGTTGGGGCATAAACCTGAATTATCTGCATTTGGTATCTGCTATTAAGTTGTATAACTAATCTTGCCACTCTGTCCGATACACCATCAATCTCCACAATATTGTTCTTCCACTTTTTATTTATAATGAATCCTACTCCACTTGTATTTCCAATATTTGTGCCTTTATAATAGAGTATATGTCCACTTTTTAAATCAATTGTCTCTTCACCTTTTCTTCTAACTTCACAAAGTCCAATAATGTCCCATTTAATATAAGAGAGTTCTTCTTCTAATTCTTGCAATCTTCCTTCACTTGAAAGTGATCTGCAGTTGTAAGTACCTAAATAAAAAGTCATCATCAAATGGCAGCCTGGGTCCACAATCAGAGGATTCTTAGCACCCTCCGCCTTTGGCCACCAACTGCTGCCTTGGTTGGTGACTTTACAGCCTCCTGGGAATAAGGGCCATGCTTTATTTTTGTCTGTCATAATTGTATATATGTATTGGGAAAATATTTATCATTTACACAAACATTCATTCTGCCGTATCAGGCACTGAGAAGAAAGACCATGATGTTTCTTGATCTTAAACTCAGAGGTAAAAAGCCAATAAACTCACCATGCTGGCTAATGCATGTTGGTGAGTAGCCCATCCATGTTCATATACTATATGAATAATCACATAGTAATAACAGCTGCAACGACAAGAATGTATGGAGTGGACATTAGGAATTTGCCCTGCTCGGTTCCTTTAAGGCCTCCAAGAGGAATCAAAGGGTCTCCTTTCAGTTAATAGCAAAACTCCTTTCTGCAGCCTATATATATATTATAATGATCGAAATGGAAGTGAAGATCGAATCTAACCGCAAAACAATATCTGCAACTACCAGGGCGCCATCTAGGCATTTAAACCTAGAAAAATTTATAGAGTAGGCAGATACGCGCTGTTAAGATTCCACTTTATTTAAATATTCCGATCGTTAGCCCTATTCACTAGCTCAGCGGAGACGCAGAGATAAAAATCTATATCTGAATTTATATCTTAAATATCAATAAATAAAAGCCACTGCCAAAAATTAACACATAAAAATATTTATTTACGCACATATAAAATAACATTTAAATTTTGAGGAATAAGTTTAACATTTTAGATTTTTATATTAACTTTTAATTTTACATTTACCATAAATTTCAATGAGTTTAATATTTTATTTAGATGGTCAAGTAAGAATAGACTACATAGATTTGCATTTGAAAATAAACATTCTATCCCTATTTAACCTTAGGCTAAAATTCGCAGTCAAACTGGCATCAATCCATCTGATACATTTATGTATTCAATGTAGCATGAAAATACAACAGCACAAATATGCTATACTGTCAGGCATGGACATCTGAACAGTATAGTTAGAGAAAACATTGACTCTTGTCCAATACAGGAATATGATGTCTGTATAGCAAGAAGAACAATAAAATAAAAACTCCATAGGAAGGGACCACGATCCTTTTTGCCGACTTACAATCCCATCCATAGGCAAAGGGTTGGTGCGGTGTATTCAGCGATTCTGCACATAGCGAAACTTATACTACATCTACTAATTACACAAATATATCCAATCCATTGACCCAATTCAACAACGACACAAATAACCTAAGATTACCCTCCTCTAATATAACTTTACAAATCTATAGAGCCATTCATGCCCAACTTAAATTTAACATTTAAATACATTCGCACAGATTTGTTTTAAAATGTTGGGTATAGATCGGCTGCACAGATTCCACGGTCAAAACATTCCAAATTAAACACAACCGATCAAAATACAAAGTCAATCGATAACGTCAATTGCAACAGGGAATACACAAGGCCCCATGGCATTCATCATAGGATGCCCGCATTAACATCGTTGACCTATATATTCCAATCGACTGTGAAAACCACAACATAATCAACCGCTAACGAATCTATGCAACGTCTATACCCAACTTAAATGTAATGCATTTAATAATTTCTACAATAAATATTACTACCAATAAAAATAATAAAAATGGAAATGATTTTAGCAAAATTTCACTATATAAATTTAAACAATCAATTATTAATTTGAAAATCAAATAAGAGTTCATTTTAAAATTTAAATTAGCTGAATCTTTTAAAAAAAAATCAATGACGAAAGTTCTTAATTACTTTTTTTTGGTTATTGTTAATTTGTAAAGTTCATAGCTCACGGTAGAAGAGTCCAGGTTTCTGCCTTTAATTCCCACGACACCTCCATTGGAAGATAATGTTCCGGAGATGGCAATAGCTGGCTCAAGGTATCACAGTCTTTTCATTTTTCCTTTTTAAATGGAGAGTGTGGTATGCACGTCCTACCACCTCTCAAACGCACAATGCTGGAACTGACCGAAAAAACTGTATTTCCCTTTTTATAGTAAATCTCCAGATTGAATGAACAAAGACGTCACTGTTCTGTTTTTTCGTTATGGTCCGGGCCTTTATTTGCTTCCATTGGTCAAGCTAAAATCTCTTTCTTCTCTTATCTAACTTTTCATCTGACTTTTTAATTAGACAGCTTTTGGATAATTAATAAACAATCATTTCCATTTATAGATTACAGGAATTAATTAATACCTGTTTTTATTTTTACTTACGTTATTTCTTTTTTAAACTATTTTTATATTTAAATCTTTTTTTATAAAAAAAAAAATACATTCAAATACCTTTTTTTATTTATTAAAAAAAATATTTTTAAAGCTTAGCATCTGTGCGAATATATATACGTTTAACAAACATTTTAATTTTAGCGTTTAGTTTTTTACTTTTATTTGTGAACGTTAAGTTTTTATTTTAAATTAATGTAACGACATATTTATATATCGTTACAATATATATATATGTATGATGGAAAAATAACAATTTTTTTACAAATATTGACCTAGAAAAAACTTTCAAATTTGATGTATTTAAGCAATTCAGACATATAGTGTAAGATGAACCACATAGTCCAATTAAAACTAATGTTGTATTTATCTGATTTAAATGAAAGTAAAAGAACGATTACTTCTAATTCAATGAAGTTGATATAGAAATAGTAAATCCGACCAATTACGTATTACATGTGAGAATTTTAATTGTACAAATTTCTCAGTATCCTCATTAGCACCGAGCGCAACACCCACTGCAGATAGTTATAGTTATTGATTTATATTAAAATGATGGTCAATAACTAATTTCGACTATTAACATTTATTTATTATTGCTTACTCTGTTATAAAATGGTAATATATGAAATAAAGGCACTCTTGACATACATGGAGCCTCAAAATCTGAGTTCAAATCCCCTATACTTATAATGCTAATTTTTATATCATTATAAAATATGAAATAGTTATACACTTAATTGTATATAGATCGATAGATAGATAGATAGATAGATAGATAGATAGATAGATAGATAGATAGATAGATAGATAGATAGATAGATAGATAGATAGATAGATAGATAGATAGATAGATAGATAGATAGATAGATAGATGGATAGATAGACGGATAGATAGATAGATAGATAGATAGATAGATAGATAGATAGATAGATAGATAGACCGATGGATGGACGGATGGACAGACAGACAGACAGATATATAGATAGATAGATAGATAGATAGATAGATAGATAGATGGATAGATAGATAGATAGATAGATAGATAGATAAATGGATAGATAGACGGATAGATAGATAGATAGATAGATAGATAGATAGATAGATAGATAGATAGACCGATGGATGGACGGATGGACAGACAGACAGACAGATAGATAGATAGATAGATAGATAGATAGATAGATAGATAGATAGATAGATAGATAGATAGATAGATAGATAGATAGATAGATAGATAGATAGATAGATAGATAGATAGATAGATAGATAGATAGATAGATAAATAGATAGATAGATAGATAGATCTGGTTATTTACTTATGTACATAACTAAAACTCTCTATCAATCTAACCATCTACAATGGTACACTATTTGTGTTACAAATTTGTATTATTAATTTATGTTGTAACTTAAAAAGTAATAGTTTGATAGTTACAACACATGAAATTAATAGAGCTTAGACACACACACATATATATATATATATTTCAAGATTATTTCTCTTATTACTGGTTTATTAATTAAATGAAATACTCTCAAACCAGAGGATAAGACCATATTTTTATTTATTTATAGGAAAGAGATTCAGTTAAGTTTTTTATTTATGTCATTTTTATATAGAGGTTCATCTCAAATGCTCTGTACAAAAGGCATGAATTTGAAGCTATAATACTATTTATTTTCAAGCTACTTTTAAGTGCTTTATACTAATAATTGGCATGTGGGCATTTTCTCTATACTTAAATGTAATCACTATTACTCAAAGAAAGAAAGATGTAATATAAATGTTTCATATTATTAAAAAACTGGATATATTTTACATTTCAATATTTAAATGGTAGTAACAAAGTTTACATTGAGAAAAATCTTACATATGACAATTATTAATATAAAGCATTTAAAATAGCCTTGCAATAAATATTATGACTGATTTAAATAAATGTTTTCCAGCCAAAATGTTTCAGACAAACATCTTTATAAGAAAATGATATGAAAGGAAGAAAATTACATTGATTTATGTTTTTACTTGAGATCTTCACTTACATAATAAACCAGTAATTTGAGAAATAATCTCAAAGGGTTACATAATATATTTTTAAACAAGAGCTGTGTACTGTATTGCATATATATATATATATATATATATACAGTATATAGCTATATATATTTATATATATATATATATATATATATATATATATATATAAAGTAAAATCTTTATTTACAAATATATATATATATATACATTTTTACAATAATTATTTACATAAACATTTAAATTACAGATATATATATATATATGTCGATACGAAGATTTTCACTGGTTGCATATATAAAAGACGTATTTGCGGGTTCATCCATGATAAAAAATTTAAATATTGATATACCGACATTTCGACTTGATCACACAAGTCATCCACTGGATGATAAAAGGTAGAAAGACGGTTGTAGAGGAGCTATAATCACTGATTTGAAAAATAAACGTTAAAGTTCCACCAATAACAAAAATGTTAAATTAAGAATGTTTTTTAAAAAATATTTTCAAATAGGAGGACGTTTGCATGTGTCATCTCACTTATTAATACAATCTGGCTTTTTAAGAATCTCAATGGCTTCTCTAATTTTGCACTGGTAGAGATTATCACATCTGGATATGATCCTAGTACTAGAAAAGTCAATTTTATGACCAGAATCTATAGTATGGAGTGAGAGTGCTGCTGCTGATGAGTGTTGTTTAACTGCATTAGCATGCTCATCTCTCCTAACACTGATACGATGATCTACATCTGTCTTTCTACCTTTTATCACCCAGTGGATGACTTGTGTGATCAAGTTGAAATATCGTTATACAATATTTAAATTTTTTAACATGGATGAACCCGCACTATATATATATATATATATATATATATATATATATATATATATATATATATATATATATATATATATATATAAGTTATACAAATCACATAATTAAAATACTCTTGAATATACTGTATAATTATGTAAGTATAGCATTTTAAAAAAAAATGTCAACTTATTATTTTGCTCTGAAATAATAATGTTAAAACTGCCAATAGATAACTCTATGTTATCTAACAAGACATGATGCCTATCACATTTTAATTTATATCGTAACCATATTATTATTACTTACTACGTTTAAAAGTAATTCAAAATTGAAGTCAGTGAAGGGTTATCAGAATGTAGTAAGTACAAATATTTAGTACAATAAACTTCAATAACAATTTAAATTTGTTATCACTTTGTATTTGAAATCACACAGTGCCACTCAGTGCAAGCCACAGAAATCAATGGATGCAAAAAGATTTGTGCATAAAATCCCTATTTAGTTCCTACTCATCCAATCTTCCCCGACTAGTTTCTAGTTTGTGGCTTTCATCAGTGAGGGAGGGACCTTAGATCTGAGAACACTGCATCTACATCTTAGGAATCGATCCTAACTCATTAATTCTATTAATTGTGACAACTGGTAAATAAATCTTAAATATTGGGTGTTATAATTTTAAAGTTAAAATAAAAATATTCATTAAACTTTTCATATCCGGAGAAATTTAAAGTGGAAAATTTAAAGCCTATATACTTTTAAAGCTAAAATAATTCTTATATATGTTTCTAAAAACACCTGTGGAAAACTGTGAGGTTATTTTAAATCAATTTATTACTGCTATTGATTCATTATGGATATTATAAAACAAGATCCAAAGTATTAAAGTTATTATTTATTTTGAAAGAATAATAACCAAGATATTTCTAAATTTAAATTTGTTATAAATGATGAGACTTTTAATGCTATAATTCTAGTCAAATGCATTATTTACATTTTTATTAAGTAAAGTCTTGAATAACTTTAATTGTACTTTTAAAAACCGGGTGAACTTTTGATAATTATATTGGATTGTTATAATTATTTCATGACACTTTATCCTTTAGTATTATATTTAAATTAACTATAAATTAAAAAAAATAAGTTGATAATAGTTAATGATACCAAATATTATTCAATTGGAGATTTAAATTGTTTAATTGGAAGGATAAAACTAGTTTAGTGATACTGTTTAAAATTAGCATCAACATTCACCATTATATTTCAATGCAGTTTTAATAAAAACACATGAACACCATTCCTTACGTTTGCTCAAGCAGTTAAAACATGCAAAACTCTCAATACTGTAGTGCAATCATTGCAATCCAAAGTAATCAATGGATCCAAGGTTTGTGCATTATATAAGGATTTTATGCACAAGCCATCTTGCATCCGTTGATTACTCTGGCTTGCACAAAGTGACACTAATATATGGAGAGTTTTGTCAGTTTTAAAAAAAATCACAAATAGTTAATGATCATATCCATTAATAATTTCTCTACAATTTATAATCTTTTATTAATGAATAATTATCCATTAATATGTGTATTAGAGTTTAAATTGATTATATTGATTTTTTTAAATATTTATTTATATTGATGGAAAATATATTAATAATAGGACATAAGATATTTATTAACGGATGCTGTATCTTTTACTGTTATTGATATTTTTCTGCAATTCTATTAGTGTACTCACAGGAAGCAAGAAATAGCTTCATTTTGTACTATTTATTTCATGAAATAATAGTATTTAAAGTGATTACGGAATTGATTTTGAAGTTCAGGAAATAATTAAGGCCTTAAGAAATGATTCTGCAGAAAACATAATTATTCTGAGTGGCTTTCACAAATTTTTGCATATGGATTCTCATAAATAAAACATTATTTGAGTGTGGCAAAGACTATGATGCAGTAAAAACAGTGTGCATTTTGTTACATGAGATCAAAGAGATTGATAAAAAAATTTGTAATAAATGGCTTGTGGACCTAACCTAGTCACTAATTGATTTTAAGCATATATCCCCCGACTACAATAAAGACTACAATTTAATAAAGAGATGCCTGGATAAGTATAATTGACAATTTGCAGCTAAAATTATATGAAGTATAATATTAAGACCATATATTGGAAAAAGTGAGATGAAGCTGGAGATGCCGTCAATTTTAACTTAATGACTTTCAGGAGTAATTAATATGAATTTTATTATAATTTAAATATTAACGGATAAATTGTAAGCATTCAGAATAATGTAATATCAATGTATAACTAATTGAATTTCAAACCGTGTAAATTTGAATCCTAATTGGTAATTTATACATGACGTGTATGTTCGTTGACAAAGTGTATGCTTTCAACATAATTCTGTATCTATATTAAATTAATTATATTCTCTTTTTATGTTCCACTTTTAACTTTGCTAGCTTTGAATGTAATGTATATTATTGATAATTTTATTATATACTAGAATTTGGTATGTATCTTTTGATAATATACAAGGAGAGTGATTAAAGTTATATTTTTGAAAGATAATTATTCTGAGTAAGTTTTTGCTTCAGTGAAGAAATAAAGAATTCATAGACATTTTTTTTAAAAATTGAAATATATAATTGTGTTCTATATTTAGTGTTAATAGGTAACTAAGCAGTCGACTTGCAAATAAAGTATAAGGTTCCCGACATATATGTTATTTAAAATTATATGTGATTGGAAAATATGATCACTAAAAGGCTAATAGAGATTAAGGTAATTTATTCATTTTAAGATATTTTTTTATATATTTGGTTAGTAAAACCTCGACCTGTCAAAATTTCATGAAAAGGTAAAATTAAGGTTTATTGAATTTAATTATATGGAATATTTTGTTCTATCTTTTGTTTTAAAATTACCAGAATGCTGATATTAAGTAACTAATATCAATTATGTTTGCACAATAATTACTATTTTAATTTACTATGTATTCGTTTATGATTATGTTCATTTGTTTAATGTGTGCACTTGTAGTGTAGACAGATATTGTTGATTTTGGGATTTTATTAATTTTAAAGCATTGGCTGATCATGGCCTGATGATGATATTTACCATTAGTGAATTCATGTGTTAGGTGTGTGTTAATCAACCCCTATAATGTCTAGAGAGCAGTTTTGTGTGTATTGTTATTAAAAGAACTTAACCTTCCCTTTTTTTATATTCTTACAGGTATGCAAAAAATTGGCATCTGGATACCAGACCATATCTAATCACAAAGTTACCATGGTCCAGAATATTATTTATTTGCATTGGCTCAGGTTTACTCTATTAGTGATGTGTTACATTTAACATTGGATTACATCCCATCTACTCTTAATAGTTTAATATTTTGTAATGATAAGATTATCCTAAAGAAAGTATAAAAAAGATTAGCAAACTATGTCAGCATTGAACAAACAATTCGATAAAATATAATAATATTGTTATTAATTATTAATTTATAATACTGTATTATTTTCTAAACTACTATTATTGACTCAAATTGATAAGAAAGATACCAATATTACTTAGCTATTGTAATTCCTAACAAAAGCCGTATTGAATTAAGTTTCTCACACAGAGGCTATTAAATGTGATTGTACATTGTTCCATGCCGTATGGAGTATAAGTTAAAAGAATGTTGTCAGCCCAAACTTCAATATAAATAAAATTAGTGATGTTGCATTATCTTTTGCATGATGATATGGTTATAATCATAATTACATTATAAAAGAGTTTACCATTGGCATATTACATTATGGTCGAAGATGATGTACTCATATTGTATAGGTAAAAATTTTGTGTGTTATTCTGTTTGTATTCTATTTTTTTGTATATAAAAGTGTAAACAAGAATCCAATAAAAGTGTAAATATAATCTAGTTATGTGTAAATTTATATTATTTTTTTGATAAGAGCTAAGTAGATCTTTCATGTTAACTTTAAATTTATTTTAATAATTTTTTATATAATATAATTTAATAAAGAATTATTTTTTTTGTAAATAATACTTGTAAATAAAATTTGTTTCGATTTTAAATTTAATAAGTTGTCCAATCACCTTACTGCAATTGCTTCACACCATCCATTCTATAGTTTTAACCATCATCATCATCACTTAATATTTTCATTCATATAGCTATTGTTATTGCTATTGTTACTTAGTATTATTAGACATTACATTTACGTATATCATCAACCAATAGCATTAAACATTAGTATCTCTGAGCATATGATGTCACCCTATTAAATGATTATAAATATCAATGGTAGTATTAGAGAATGCTATTGTAATATAGCAGTTTAAGAACTAAATAAATGATTGTAAGACAGTAATACTGTCGAAACTTAAATGACATTGTCTTAAATTTAAACTTGATCATCCTTGTCAGAGATATTAAAGTTAAGAAAATGAGGAGGTCATAAATGTTTTAATATTGTTGTTATTGTGATCAAAATATGAAGTAATATTTTTCTAGATTACCTATTATTAATGTTATTTGTTAAGTTTACATTATTTTTAGAAAGTTATTATTAAATGTAGAGTTCTGCCATAGTTATTGTTAGTAGTTTGAATCAGATATTTCTTAGTAATTTCTTTTTGCATGTTTTACTTTTTTGTGTGTCTGGATAGTAGTAAAATCCCTTTTGCTGATCCAGATATATGTTGCTATATGATTATTTATTCAATTAATATGAACTCCGAGAAATCATTGATGAATAATGTTCAAATTAAAGCCACTTCATGAAGTCTGTTTGTTAATTTATTTTATTGTCATTCTTTTAATTCCTTATTGTAATTATAGTAAAATTATTACCCAAAAATGTGAATGCATTATTAATGATTATTTAAATTTTGAAGCCATTCATTTTTGCAACATCGAATAAGATTTCATTATCATATTCATCATCATCCAGATTACAATAGTTCATCCTCATTCTTATTCACTTCAAATTTTTCTTATTATATATTTTAACATCATCATTTATTGATCTCTCTTTAATTGCGATTTCTATTGTGAGGTTAGATATTCATCATTTTCATAAGATTTTGTTTATATCTTCCTCGTTATTTAGAGTTGATCATCTTTCAGTCATCATCATTAATTCATTGGCCCTTCATTGATTCTTCATTTTTCTCCATTCTAATTCATACATTATTCTCTTTCCAATCTCCTTAATTACCATTTCATTTCTTCAAAGGGATATGAGTTTAATTCATAAAGATGTTGCTAGCTTTAGTTGCAGATTTCTATAATTAATAAGGATGTTGTTAGCTGATATGATTAATTGTTAATTCTTTATCTTTTCCTGATCTAATCTTATAAAGTTTTGGATTATATTCTTCTAGCTACTGATTCTTTTACTAATGCTGATGTATTTCATTTTATCTCATGCTTGTTCACTACTATTTTGACTCTTGGCCTGGGTTGGTTGTTCTAGATTAAGTGCTTTTAATCAATTGATTTACATGGATTACTACACATATTCATGAGACTGTCAGTTTAATTTGACTTTTGGTCTGTGGCACTTGTTAAGTTAATTGCTTTCTAATTAAGGTGATTTAAATGGATTATTTCTTACATTCAAGATTTTCATATAAACATTCATTATATATATATATATATATATATATATATATATATATATATATATATATATATATATATATATATATATATATATATATATATATAGTGGTAATTAACTATTACAGACAGTCTTTCAATTTGCAAAAGTACTTTCTGTTAATTCCTTTACCCTCCTCAACTGAAATTAATTGAAAGCACTTCTGCAGATTAAAGGCTATATATATATATATATATATATATATATATATATATATATATATATATATATATATATATATATATATAAGAAATTTGATTTATTTGAAGATATCTAATTTTCTGTATTGTATTCAAAATTGAGGATTAGTTTTTAGTGATATCATATTTTTTGTTGTCATTTTTTGGATAAGAGATTATATTGTATAAAAAAGATTAGTATTTAACATGCTTAAACATATAATTATGAATCATCATTATCATTATCATCTATTTAACAGTTCAACTTACAATTTCTTTGATTCATCAGCTGATTCCATGTTTTGTAGGAAATATTATTATCTATTTATCTCATATTTTGAGACTTTTAAAGTATTTAAATAATTTTAAAACCAGTTTTAGATTTCAGCTGTCAAATAATATTGAATTTTCTATTAAATGTTTAATCTATCTCCATATGACTCTTAATTTTATAATAATGAAAAGTGAACTTGTTTGCTTTGTTATACATCATTTTATTTTTGAACACATCATAATACTTCGAAAATACATCTTTCCATACTTTACTGTATAATCTGCAGTTTCTATACTATTTTCTATTAAGAATTTATGTTACAAATCACTATGAGCCTATAGATAAATTATGTCTATTAAATGCAATCATTTTCAAATGCATAAGCAAATTCAGTTTAATATTAAGTTATTTTTAATAAAACAATCACATTTATATTAATTTTATGAATAAACTTAACCATTATGCATTTATATGATGTGGGCCAACTGATGAGTGCTGGTTCAGCACAAAATGCATCTTGGGGGTCATTTTTCTCTTACAATATCTTTATTTAAATGAATTTAAAAATTATGGGGAAGTTTGGAGATGTTTATTATATCTATTATAATTTTTCTAATGAAGATACTTATAACTGTTAATTGCTTGTAATTTGTGAGTATCTGAATATTGATAAACCATCAAATGCATATTTATAATTTATAAAAATAGTTTCCAATAATTCAGAAAGTTTTTATGCGTGGAAGAAAAGATAGTGATTATGAAAAATTGTATAATACATTGGTGCTCTACTTTTAAGTCTGTATACATTTTATTTTGTCCTACTATTATTCCATTAAAATGAATTTTATTATAAATCACATTTGTGTTCTAAAAGTATTAGTAATAAAATATAAAATAAAATTTAATAAAAGAAGTTAAAAGCAGAATTTTCAATGATTAATCTTCAGTTATCTGAAAAATATTGAAGCATTGACATTAATTCAGGTAAAATGTTTTAATAAAGAAAACTATGTGGTTAATAAATTTTATTTAATAAAAGAGCATATTTTTCTCTTTTATTAAATGATCAATAAGTCTTAGATACTAATGTTACAGACTATATTAAAATGAAATAAAAACCATTTACTAATATCTATTAATAAAAATAATATTAATTCTAGCGTAAGCTGTTTAATAAAAAAAAATATTTATTTTTGATTTCTATAGAATGTGATACACGTAATTTAATTTCTTTATTTATAAACCCAATCACATTGTTATTGTTGTTATTATTATTATTATTATTATTATTATTATTATTATTATTATTATTATTATTATTATTATTATTATTATTATTATTATTATTATTATTATTATTATTATTATTATTATTATTATTATTATTATTATTATTATTATTATTATTATTATTATTATTATTATTATTATTATTATTATTATTGCTGTTGTTGTTATTATTATTATTATTCTCATCATCATCATCATCATCATTATTATTATCATTATTATTATAGAAGTATAAAAAAGTAATCAGTAATGAAGAATTTACTGCTATTATTACTTCACCTACTACTAGTAATACTATAAAATTATCTTCTAAATTCAATGTTTATACTTAGGAAGGATAGTTATAAAGATGTGTAATAGTGTTTAGTAGCAGTGAATTATTTATATTCAATATCCAAACATATTGTTGTAATTTTGCAATAACTATTTACCTCTATGATATTCTTGTTTTATTAATTTTAATTTATATATCTGTTCTGTAAAACTTTTATATTATTAAACACAGAGTTTAATAGAAAGAACAAATAAAACTTATCTCAAATGTAACAAGAAACAATTACTACATGATGACAAATTTTAATTAGAACAATAATAAAATACATGTTGATTTCAAAAAATAGTATCATACAATACTGAAGTTATAAATAATCTTGTGAAATGTATGGAGTAAACAACGAAATATACCCCACAGTGTAAAAGCAAAACTTTTAAATTGTCTACTATATTTCAATAACAATTATTTATTGAAATTTTCAGAAATATATGACAATAACGTTTAAGATAATTGCATTAATAAAATAACTTCTAATTTTTCAAATCATTAACATGTAACAATAAATATACTGAATGTATAATATAATAATAAATTAAATTAAAAATGAATTACTATTATTATTGTCTATAATAATAATAATAATAATAATAATAATAATAATAATAATAATAATAATAATAATAATAATAATAATTAATAATAATAATAATAATAATAATAATAATAATAATAATAATAATAATAATAATAATAATAATAATAATAATAATAATAATAATAATAATAATAATAATAATAATCAATTCAATTCAATTTATTCTATGAAATAAAACAAAGTACATCACAAATATTTAAAAACTCCAAACAAGAAAAATCTTGTGTGTGGAATTTACATGTAAAAATAAATTAAATAAAAAATACAATCAAAAACTCAAAAGAACAGTTTAGGAAATAAATAAAAAATAAATAATTAAATAAATAAAATAAATGCCAAAATTAATACATACTACACAACCATTGACACAAATATTTTTTGAATGATATATAAGAAATATTATTCAGATCAATTGAACATTCATATACAAATTTATTAAACAACTTTGACCCAGAATAAACATATTGTCTTCTACTAGATTCCTTAAAAAATTTTGGTAAAGGTAATTGAAATTTATTAGAAAGACGAGTATTTAGAACATAAACTCTAGAATTCAGAAAAGGTTTAGCACAAAAAATATCAAAAATAACTCTATATTGATATAAGTGATTTACATCAAATAAACCAAATGCAATATAAATATCTCGAACAGAAGAGGAACGAGATCTACCAAAAATAATGCGCAAAGTATAATTTTGCAAAACACGCAAAGAAGATAAAATATGTGGAGAAGCATTACCCCAAATAATGATATTGTAAGATAAAATACTCTGATAACAGGCAATGTAAATAAAAATGAGAGCAGACCTAGGAAGAAATTTAACTAAATAATAAAACATATAGTTTAAATTACGTAACCGTTGACAAAGATAGGTAATGTGATTTGTCCAGGACAATCTGGAGTCAATATATATTCCCAAATAACAATAATTATCTACCAAAGGAATATTCTCACAAGTACATATACTATTATAATGCAAAATATACTTACAGCAAATTTTAATCTTAAGAGAAAAAAAAGTACGCTTGTAAGAAAAAAGAATAGCTTTTGTTTTATCTAAATTGACCAACAATGAATTATATGCCAACCATTTACCAATTGAGTCCAAATCCTCATTCACTAATTTTTCAAGAAGATTATAAGAAACAGCATTGCAAGATAAAGCAATATCATCAGCAAAACCAAAAATCTTAGAATGTAACTTCAATGAAAATAAATCATTAATATAAATTAAAAACAATAGAGGACCAAGTACTGAACCTTGCGGAACTCCAGAATTAATCAAGACAACATCACTGATAGTACCATAAATATTAGTAAACTGTTTCCTATCATTTAAATAACTCTCCAACCAACTACCAATAGATCCACGAAAACCATACAAGTAGCAACGCTTAATCAAAATATTATGATTAACAGAATCAAATGCTTTAGATAAATCAAGATAAATAGCCAATGTTTTAAGTTCCTGATCCAATGAAGATGTTAAATACTGAACATGATGTTTTAAAGCATCTAATGTACTTCTGCCAGGAAGAAAACCATATTGATAGTCAGATAAAATTTTATTTTTAAACAGAAATGACAACATTTGATCCCTAACAATCATTTCCAATAATTTAGAAAAAACAGAAATAATAGCAATTGGCCTATAATTGACCATAAGAGTAGAATCACCCTTTTTATAAACAGGAGTAATAACATTAACTTTCAGACATTCTGGAAATGATCCAGACTGCAAAGATAAATTAAATAAATGAACTAAAATAGGCAAAAATGCAACCTTATTTTCTTTAAGCATCTTAGGTGTTATACCATCTAGTCCAAAAGAAGTGACATTTTTTAAACTATCAATTGCTACAGACAACTGAGATTCAGAAACATCAGAATATAAAAAAGAATTCAAACTTGAATAAGAAGACAAAATCTGCTCAGGCACATCACGCATCGATAAATTTACAAAATACTCATTAAACCGATCAGCTAAATATTTTTCATTATTCTGTAACTCAATTAAACTTTCATTATATTTAATACATTTAATACGATCAGGAGAAGATTTTTTAATCAAAGAATTTATTGTTCTCCATTTCAAAGAAACATTTTTATCACTAAGAAATTCTTGATAATATCTAAACTTCAACTTTCTAATATCAGACTTAATTTCAACATTAAGTTTTTTTAAAACATCTGATGAGCCATCCAAAGATTTTAATACATTTCTCTGATTAATTTTACATACCAGCGCATCTGTCACCCAAAGAGATCTTCTTCTATTCTTACTTGTCAATTTTAAATGAAACTTTGCTTTAGCAATTAAATCTAAACAAATAGCTTGGAACCCCAAAAATGCATCATTTACATTATCTATCATAAAAATCTCATCCCAATTCTGAACAGATAATAAATAATTCAATTTAGAAAAAGATAATTTCTCAACATATGCACAAACATTAATATTATCCATACAATTCAATATTTTTAATTCAGTAGCAAAATGATCTGTAAGAAATAATTTAGAAAGAGACGAATCAGAAAATAAACTGCGGCTTAATCTAACAAAAATATGATCTAAAAGAGATTGAGATATAGGAGTAATACGCGTAGGTGAAAAAAGCGTTTGACTAAATCCATAGCTATAAAGTAAATTTAAATAATCTATAGTAGACTTACAAGCATTATTTAACAAATCAATATTTAGATCACCCATTAAAACAGCAGATTCTGAACCCAAATCTAATAACAAAGAATCAAGTTCAGTAACAAAATCCAAAACTTTACTTGTACATGATCTATATATAGCCAAAATAGAAAGCACACATTTAGGGAGTCTCAAAGTTAATAAAATACATTCTGCAGTATTAAATGTTGGAATATTGAAAGAAAAGTCTAAACCGGTTTTTATAAAAACCATAACACCACCAGATCGTAAATGCATACGAGGAGAAAGTATACTCGTATAGCCATTCAAACTATATAAATTTTGTTCTTGTAAAGAAATCCAAGTTTCCGTTAAAATAATTATATCAAAATGAAATAAAGGAAAATTATTTAAATAAACTACAAGTTCATCAAAATGACATCTAATGCTACGTATGTTTAAATGAAATAATTTAAGTGAAGCAAAATCTTTTTCCTGAGAAATCAAATCAGAATTTATCATAATAAATAAATTTCAGAATGACTCCAAATCACTTTCATTTCTAATTAAAACACGAGGAGAATTATAATCTTTTCTCACATACACTGATCCATTATGAATGAAAGCAAAACCTTGACCAGAACGTAACTTCTGTTTCGCCAACCATAAAAGCCTTCTATTGAATGGAGTCAAACGCTGATTAATATAAATACGTTTGTTATTATTAACCCCAGGCAAAATTTGAGAAACTGTTAAAACAGATTTTTTATTTATTAAAAACTGTATGGCAGAATTTCGTGATTTAAAACGAGCTACAACAAAACCTGGAGCTCCTGATTTATTTTTTGTACGAAAAACGTTTTCCAAATCTACAGCGACATCTGTAACACCGAGCTTGTCCGCCACGTTAGTTAAAATTAACGGCAAATTTTCATTTTCTTGACAAGGCAAACCCTGTATTTCAATTTCATGATCCAGATTAAATCGTTCCATAGAATGTAATTTATCTTTCAATAACAAAATCTCATTCTCATTTGAAGTACAAGAATTAGAAAGACGAATTATTTCTTGATTATTCCGATCCACATTTTCACGCAAAGAAATAACTTCTGTCCGCAAATTAGCAACTGCTTGAGATAACTCTGAAATTGTGTTGTGAATCACCGGCAATAATTTTAATTTATCCAAAATTTCCTCCAAAATTAAATCAGGTGAATTTTTAGCAGTCATAGATGAATCCAAAACATCACTAGCCTTAGAAAAACTAACTCTACAAGCAGCACACCTCCATTCTTGCTTCTTTTTTATAGACATTCTTCGGTAAGTAGTATCACTCAACGATGCACATGCAAAGTGCATACCGGACGTACAACCAAAGCAGGATACGAAATTACCATTTTTTGGTAAAAGTTCTTTACAAATAGAACATGAATCCATCATTAAAAATTTAAAAAATCAAGAGAACAAGTAAACACGTCTTTACACTAGAAAACCGGAAGTAATAATAATAATAATAATAATAATAATAATAATAATAATAATAATAATAATAATAATAATAATAATAATAATTCAATTCAATTCATTTATTTACCGTACAAAACTACAGCATAAAGCCAATTACAATATTGCACCATAACAAATATATAAATACATAAATGAGTTTAAATGACAAATTATTAATATAATTATGTGCCATATTTCAATAAAAGATAATTAACACATTTAAAAATCTAAAGTAAAATTAAATATCAGCATATAAACAATTATTATTAAGACATTAATAGTAACAAATAAATAAAAGGGATAAATATAAAGCACATAACAAAATAAAAAAAACAACAATTTAATATATATATATAAACAAAATTAAGTTAAACCAATCAAATCTGACATTTAAATTTAATAACATTACAGAATTGATTATAATCTAAATTGAAGTAATTAATATTGCTACAAATCTGATTATATAAAGATGGTAGCCTAAACAAAGGAGAAAATCTAAGAACATTGGAATGACAAGTTTTAATGTAACGAACAGAAGCAGACCGAGTATCATGCACATGAGATCTAATTATAACAGTAGAAATTGTATTAGATAAGAGAACTATTTTATTAATAATAATAATAATAATAATAATAATAATAATAATAATAATAATAATAATAATAATAATAATAATAATAATAATAATAATAATAATAATAATAATAATAATAATAATAATAATAATAATAATAATAATAATAATAATAATAATAATAATAATAATAATAATAATAATAATAATAATAATGTTTTGAAACACTTAAGCCAATTCACAACAAAATATGTCTGTAACTTAGCCAATCAACTAACGCAAAAAATTCCGAACATAGAAGGGATTTACCCTATTGCAATTGTACCATACAATAAAAAACAAAAAAAATATTCCCACCATTGCAGACTTAAGACCAATATCAATGGGCCCATTGCCCATAAAAATAATAGAAAAGGTGATCAAAGAAAAAATTGAACAATATATATTACCACTAATTTCCAAAGCACAACATGCAAAAAAAAAGGATCATCAACAGTACAGGCAACAGTACTTTTCAAAGCAGTACTGACATCAATTAGACATAAGAAAAATATGCACCTATTGTAGTTCAACTGGATATTGAGGCTGCATTTGATTCAGTTAATATTAAAGTTTTGCTGGAAATGCTCAAAAGCACCAATATTCCTAGAACCCATCTATATATCATTGTGAATCTACTTATCAATAGAGAAATACATATATCTATTAATGGAAGAAATTCACCATCTTTCACACCAAAACAGTTTTTATCACAAGGGTCACCACTTAGTGCACTGCTTTTTATATACTACATCAATCCTCTCATTAAGAAGATACAGAAAACATTTGATGGGATTTAGATACCTGGAACAACACAGCACATAGCTTGCTTAGCATTCATGGATGACATTACAGTTTTTATCTCATCCAAAAAACAAATTCCACAACTGCAGCAGCTACTGGAAGAATACACTGCACATTATAAGCTTAAATTAAACCAAGCAAAAATTTCAGCATGATCTCTATTTACAGGAAAACCATGTGTGATGATCAACCAATCAAAAACAACATCTTTCCTGGGTTTCCCATTTCATTTGAGAATCACGGGGATGAGATGTAAAATCCAAGATAGAATTAAGGAAGAAATTTAAAAGAATTGATGACTCCCTTTCAAAGACTTATACGTCTGTCTTCTTGAAAGTGCAGTTAATTAACCAACTAATTATGACAAAATTCAGCTATTATTCACCAATTATCGAATTCTTAAAGACTTTCATAAAAAAAATCAAAGCAATATGTAATCAGTTACTCTGGTCCAAGAAGACAGTTGCCACATCAAATAGGAAAATGTCTCAACCACTGATAAAAAATGGACTGGGTCTCCACACAGTTGAAATCTTCCACGTACAAAAGTTGAGGAATGCAATTATTACAACTATGATCCAATTCCCAAAACTAAAACACCTAATTGAAGTTACTCCTACTGACAGACCACCACCACCGGTATCATACATTTCATCCATAATTTATCAATGTAAAACCAATAAGGACATACCCGTTTAATATGAGAACAAATATTCATATGGGGAAATATACAACCTGATAGATAAAGAAACTAATGTAAATGAACCTTCACCAATGTTGGGAATCGATAACAAAAAAAACTGGTTAAACAATTCAAGTGATGGGCATTGGAACCTAAATTCTTCAATTTTATAATAAAAATGAACCTAACTGCTATGCCCACAACTTTTTTCTCCAATATAAAAGGATGTATAGGGACATAGATCCATTTTGTGGTCTATGCCACAGAGCCAAAGAAACAATTGAACACCTAATTTACAACTGTGAAGGTTTGGCAAAAATAAGACAAATCGCATGCAACATATATAGAAGGAGAAGCATCACGATGGAACAAATTATTAATGCATATCAGAGTCAAGCGATACCAAACATTAGGGCAGCTACATTTGTCCTATATTCTTTTTGGTGCATGAGATGCAGCTTTATAATGAGGAAAAATACTCGACATCATCCAGCCCCATTCATTAATAAACTAATACAAATCAAAGATAGAGATAAAACTATTGTTAGACCAGATTTATATGCTGCAACTTGGTCACTGTTAAATGAACAATCAAGACTATGAGAAATTCAAAACAAAGACAATTGAAAACCCTGAGGTTGCAGCATTATTTATAAACTATAGAACAATGAACAAGTTAAAAATTGCATGAGAAAAAAACTTAGGTTTAAAGAAAAGTAAACCAAAACTGTAAATTTTACTAAATCAAATTGTAAATACAATGTAATAGAAACTATGTAAACCAAAGAAAGTAATAAAGTACCTTTTGAAACATCATCATCATCATCATCATCATCATCATCATCATCATCATCATCATCATCATCATAATAATAATAATAATAATAATAATAATAATAATAATAATAATAATAATAATAATAATAATAATAATAATAATAATAATAATAATAATAATAATAATAATAATAATAATAATAATAATAATAATAATAATAATAATAATAATAATAATTCACTTTACTTACCTGACAAAACTACAGCATTAAGCCAGTTACAGAATTGCACCATAGCAACTATACAATAATATACATAAATAATATACATAAATGAGTATAAATGACAAATCATTAATATGATTACGTGCTATACTTTTTTTATAAGTAACAAATTTTTTAAAGTTTAAAGTGAAAATATTTTCCTTAGTAAAATCGTTATTATAAATATTAGACAAATGAAACAAAGATGAATATTTTAACATGTTAGAGGGACAAGCTTAATATAAAATAGACAAGTGCTGGCAGCCTTGTGATTAGCATAGCTGCCTTCCAAGCACTTGGCCTGGGTTCACTTCCCAGTCAACACTTTGACACATGGAAACCTTAATATATAATAAAGAAAATGTTCATGTTTTATGGAAACAATTATTAAAAGTAATATTTGAAATTTTGTTAGTTAATATAATTTTTTTTATTGACAAGGTTATATAAAATTTTAAGAACTCTCATTTTTCTTCTAATGGATAAGTATAGATAATGGTCATTTAACTTAATATACTTGGAAAATTTATCACAAACCAATTGAATTTTAATAATATCTCATTTGGAACTGAGATTCCAAACAACAGATCCATATTCTAAAATAGACAAAACCAAAGAGAGGAATAATTTATATTTTGTAAAACTAGTAACATTTTTAAAAGCCTTGATTACTATAACTACCAGTTCTATGTGATTGTTTTCTTTTTATAATATGTATACTAACATTTAAAGAGACTGAATTATTATAAAATATTTTAAAGTACTCTGCAAGTGAAGACAAAACATACATGAACTAGTATATGTTTTTTATTGTAAATAAGAAGTTGAGTATAACAGTTGCTTTAAATGTATATTAAACCTTAAAAGGAGGATAAATTAAATAGTGAAAATCTTGAAAGTTATTATTTGAATGTGTACATATGGAAGAATAATTTTAAAATGAAAGAATTATTTGTTTTCTGAAGGTTTGTGATGATGATGTTCTAACTGCATTTTATATTGGATTATTTTCATCATCAAATATGTGTGTTGAATGTCTTTAGAAAAAAATAATTTTATTTAAATATTCCAATTGCATTTAACTGTTAGTAATATCACAGCAAATAGGTTAGTATATGCACTAACTGTTAGTAATATCAACAGTTAGTGTATATATTAATCTGTTTGCTGTGATATTACTAACAGTTGGTACATATACTAACCTGTTTGCTGTGATATTACTAACAGTTGAAATGCAATTGGAATATTTAAATAAAATTAAATTTTTCTAAAGACATTCAACACACATATTAGATGATGGAAATAGTCCAATATAAAAAATACAGAAAGAACTATTTGTTGATAATGTTAACATTATATAAGATATGTTATATATAGGGTATATGAGCACAGACTTTCACATGACCCATCACTCTTCACACCATCTTATAACACTGATACCCCCGAACACATATATGAGGTTTGGCTATCTTAATATATATCTGAGCACTTGTAGCATATATGTGTAGAGATGGTAATCTGGACCAACTGATGATTGCTGGTTTAGCATTAAATACCAATATTGGTGATTATTTATCTTTTCAACATTTATGTGTTCGGGTGTATCAGTGTTATGAGAAGGTGTGGAAAGTGATGGGTCGTGTGAAAGTCTGTGCTCATGTACTCTATATATTACATATATAGACACATGTATATAATAAGCCTGTGTTTCAGCTATAAGATATGTTTGTATATGAAAATTGAAATATTTTGCTATAATTTATTGTACATGGATTAACAAAGAAGGCTTTGAAAATACAGAAATTATCTTATGACATAATTAATTTTAAAAGTAGATAAATGAAGAGAATATTAAAATATAAAAAAATTCTTTATTTAATATTCAATTTTTATTGATAGGCATGAAATTTGTGTCGTTTTTGATTAACAGAATAGACTTTATTTTTAGAGTATGTTATCATGAGGAGATGGGCACATGTCCCAATTTGGTTGCTTCAATATTTTGCCTTTTTGCTGAATGGAATTTAGAGTAAGCAGCATGCAAAGAGTGGGGGCTGAAAAAAATTGTATTAATGAACTTTAGGTAGTCATGGAAACCACACTCTCTCTCCCAAGTTTAAGTGCAAGCAAGATTCTAGAATATAATTTTCGTAATTATTTTTTATTAGTTAAGAAATAATTATATAAATTAATAGTTACTTATTATATTTATATAAAATTTAATTAATAATTCGAAGGACAGAATGGATCCATCTCAGACACCTCAGGTGGTATATAGTATTTTATGCCTCAGGCTGGTTGCAGTGCCATATACTACGGGGAAACCAAGGCCACTGTTCATAATAGAGCTGCTTAACACATATATAAGTACAGAAGAGCAAAAAAAGAATAATGATAACTTCTCAATATTTTTTGAACATGAGAAGCAGGCTGGACATGTGTTAGAACCCTGAAACCCCAAGATAGTATGTTCCGAAGTCAATGACTGCAAAAGAAAAATCAAGGAGGCTTATTTTATTATCAGTGATAACAATGCCATAAATAGATGTGATACGTGTTTTTCTATTTCGAGAAAATGGACAAATTAATTTGCATTCGCATTTGCATATTTTATTATTTTATAACATTACAGCAATGTTTATAACTTATTTTGGCCATGAATGTGAGGGAAGACCTCGAAAGTACTAGGCCTGAATTGATTTGATTTTTTTGTTTGATAATTTCAGCTTCTTCTTCAGCAGGTAAATCGCTTTTATATGCTATAAAGTTTATTTAAATATTTAATAGTATAAAATAATTAATAATAAAAAGATGACAAAATTTAATGCATTCTGCAGAGATATTAGCTCTATAACTTTAAAATACAAAGATATCAATTAGAGAAGATGAAATTTCATTATTAATCCTAAGGTTAGAATTAAGATAAATTGTTATTGATATGTATTAAAAATTTATATGTGTGTTTATTTATTGTAAAAAATGCAAAGTAAAGAAAACCAAATGGTATGTTTATTTGGTTATTTATGAAATACTAATTGATTTTTGAATATCGTATGAAGGTATAAATATACCTGTTAAATCACTAGAAATATAATAATAGGTAAATACGACTAGCTCAGATAAAATGATTACGCTCGGCTAAAACACAAATAATCTTACTATAATCAATAATAAAGATATCCAATGATAATATCTACTATTTAACTAACTCTAACTGATTAATAAATAATAAATGGTTCGGTTTATAAAAAGTTAAACAAATAAATATGAATAAATCTTGAGACAATGAAGTGAAGTACAAGCAGTAAAGAATTACACTGAGCTAATATCCCACAAGATACAATCTCAATGGCATAAGAATACTATCCCTCCTTATTATTTCAAATAATAATAAATTCATAGCATTCTTACGATTTAAAATAATAACAATCAATTTAATATAATGTTACTAAATAAATCCTAATCTCTTTATTAAAACAATACAATTATAATAATTTTAGGTTCTTTAAAATAACTAATCAATTTATAATCTTCTGTAGTCAAGTATGATAAGGAATTTTGTATCATCCTCAACTACACCTAACTAATAATAATAATAATAACAAATAATAATGTTATTCCTCATTAAATAATTATTAAACTTATCCACTGTTTAATATTATGGTAACTAACAATAATGATTATAACAACAATAATATAATCCTTTTAGTTCTCATGTGACATCTTAATTAGAATATATAGCATAATCAGATATAATCTGATAATATGTGGCAATAAACAATATGTAAATTCTATGCAATAAATTGTACCATTAATGATGACCATAATAATAATATTAATGCAAAAAAAAATTCAAATATATTTTCCTAAGTAAATAATTATATCTGTACTGTGAAAATTTAACAAAATTTATTATTCTATACTTTTAACAAACTATACACGACGTTTATAACTGTATTCGATAAAACCTAATAAATACTAAACTAATAAAAATAATATTAAGATTACATATTTCCACACTGAAAATAAAAAAATAAATCAACAAGTAAATAAGCCTTTACTCCTACTTATTAACTTTTGCACATTGTTTTAAAATAATAATACTAATTTAAGAATACACTTATAGTTTAATAGAATATCCATTAATTGACGTAGTTAAAATATATGTTTTTTGTAAGTGTACACTAAAATATAAAAAAATATATGAAATACTGAAGTAACATTTATTTTTAAAATATGTTCATAGATTTTTATAATAAATGAATTAAACTTTTAATATGATAGTGCTCGTGTTATTTCAGACATTTATCTTGGTTCGCTCAATAAATAATTGACTTTAATCAAATAATATTATTGATGTTCTTTTATATTCTTTGCTTGGCACTGCTCTAAATAAAATCCTTATATGTGTGTTTAATGTATGTTTAACATAAAATAATATTCACAAAAATATAAGCAATCATTCTATTCTGTGTTGCTTATTTTTGATGTTTCTATTTTTTTTAAAATATGCATTAACATGTAAAAATTAAATATCAAAATTATTCCAAAATCTCGTGAATAATTATCATCTCTTTTTATGCCTTTTTAAAAATAGTTTACTAAAACATGAAAATATCTATGATTCTTTATTGTTCACTGTCAACATTTATATTCAATTTCATTTGTATTTGACTTTAACCTATACCAAAAACATGAAAACCTGTCTCATCTTCTTTCAAAATATCTATACTACAATTCAAAAATTATTCATTATTTTCTTTCATAAATACAATGCTATACATACAATAACTGATGAAATTAAGATAGCAATACGATGTGTAGGTATGAAGAACTAACTAGAGTATAGACTCAATAGTATAAAATATATGGTATAATCTACATAAATACAATGTAAACAAAGAGGTGTGACTTCTCTAACTAATAACCTCAAATATAATCCTAATGTCCAGACTATTTATTCAGCTCATTCGAATATTAAAATACATAATACCAAGAAAGACACTGCCCATGGAAAATATATACAAGTCACAGGGCTACGTTATCTGTACCTGCAGAAACTACTAAGATAATTATATAAGTTACTTTCCTATTCTTAATACATCCTACTTATAAGCCTCCCATGGTTTCTTTTCATAATTCCAGGGTCACTATCACTTAAAACTTCACAATAGATTTAACAATCGACATCACAAAAATATCTAGCCTTACTTTAAATAATAAACAAATTTCACATATGACTTTAACAATCTAAAAACTACTACAAAAAAAGGTTTCTTCACTTTTAAAACTCAGCAATAAGAATACAAATAATTTTGTTTTAAGATATTAAAATCGATATTTAAAATATTTCTAAAATAAGGTTCAACATTGAAAGAATTCAGGACTAAAATGGAGATGGTCCAGAAATATTGACAGAAGAGAGAATAATAGATGAGCAGTCAAAATCTTAAACTGGATTCCAAAAGATAGTAAAGGCCTAGAAAGTGATTATATTTGGGTGGATGAATAAAATAAAAAAAGATGCTGATGTGATGTAGAGAATTGAGACTAAAAATTTGAGAAGATAAGGTGAATTGGAGAGATCTTCATCCTCCAGTGTAATGATAGTGGTTGCAACTAAAAATGATAGTGGAAGTTGTTATTTTCCTAATTTATTGACAGTAGAAAATTGGGTCTTAAAATCCTTTTAAATTTAACATTAAATCATTAGAAAAAATTTATTTAAGTATCTTGTATAAACTTTAAATATATTATGGCAAGATTATAAGACCAACGTGTATGCCCTCAATTTGATAGCTGTGATACTATAATGCCCACTATTGTAAAATAATATTTGTATTGAATTGAACATGTGAAATGTATGAACAATACATTTTATTAAAAATATTTATTGTGAATTTGGAGCATGAGAGAGGCATATTGTGATAACTTTATCAACACCATCTTAAGGTCATTTTTTAAATAAATATATTATTGATTATTTTTATTGGTAACAGTTTTAATTAACAATGGCATTGAAGTATTCTGAGAAGGTGCTGTAGAATAAGGTTTAAAACTTAGCACACAAAATATCAGATAAGAATGATAATGGATCAGCCACATTGTATGATATATTCATATTTCCCAGGTAGTTTTATATATATACATTTTGAAACTCATCTCTAGTATACTATTGTTATTTTTTGTTTAGAATTTATATGTATAATTTGATGAGATGTACACCACACCTTCAAGCTCCCATTCGTCATCCACTTCATTTTATACAACTGGTATACATAATCACATTCATGCAAAAAAGATAAATGATGTCCAATATAGGAATTTTGTTGGTCCAGATCATCATCTCCCATATATATATATATAATCTGTGCTTAATTTATATTAAGATAGCAAATCTTCAAACTTTAATGGACAGCCATTAATCTCCACTCTCCAACTCTTCAGCTATCCATATCATTGAAAATCAGATGATGGCATATTCAAAGTCATTGGTGCCAATTTTGTTCTCATTCTTTTTTGTTTTTGAAATGGAATGACTGTCTTTTAGGAGTTACCAATCAAAGGCCGGTTAAATAGTAGACTTGAATTATGCTATGATTGAATGAATTATTTATTCTACTGTTTGATTGTTAATTGCATTTATGTAGTTTTTGCGCACACACGCACATATATGTATAATTTGCAATATAAAGTTTTAAGTGATTTTCTTATAAGTTGTTCAACTATTTCTGTTTGTATTCGATTTATTCTAATAAAATTAGATTTAATATAAGAATACTGCTTTTCTTATATCTTATAAATGATTCATTGTTCAATGTCGTATTTCACTAGGTTATTATCTGTAGATTGATCAATGACTGACTGTATTTTTATCGTATAATTTTGCATCAAAGTTCAAACATCAATTTATTAAACAAGAAACAATGTGGATGACATGTAATGTTAAACCAGTTTCTTCTATTAATAAATCTATTTATTAAAATGTTTTACATATACGCACATATATGTGACTGAGCTTATTAAACAGTTATACAAATGTTAATTTCTTAGCTTCTGTCAATTTCAAATATAGTTATGAGAAAATTTTCAGTTTGTTTTTGTTTTCAGACAATATTCAGAAAATCTTTTTATTGATGCTAAGTTTAAACATATATGTGTTTGAATTTATAGTTATATGTGAGAAGTGAAACATGTATTTGTCTCATTTTTACTCTTTTATTGTCAAGGTTTCAAGAGCTGCTCATTTTCCCTAATCTACAGCAGTCAAAATATCACATGACCACTATCTCCCATACTTGCTCATAACTGTTGTTAAAATAGACAAAACTCTCTTCATACAGTAATGCCACTCAAAGCAAGTCAGAGTAATTAATGGATGCCAGAAGGCTTGTGCATAAAATCCCTATCTAGTGCCTAAAACAAAGACAGGATATTCTACATTAAAATGTTATTTTCAATAAAAATTAGAACATATAATTTTTTTGTTGTAGAAACCTTTTATGTTGTATTTATTATTAAAAAAAAAAAAATGAGATCAAATTATTATCTCTAACACATTTTCGTGGAAATAATAGTGTTATTTATAAGTTGTATTAAATTTTAATTTTCTATGCAGTAATATTTAAAAGCAATAATTTGGCTATATTTTTATATTAAAAATTATTTTAAAAAAATACAAAAGTTTTTACAGTTATATTGTCAATACAAATGTATCTTAGCCATTTAATATAACATGATGTAGTTAATAATATCTATCACACTATTTATTATTCATTTCAAATTATCTTAAGCTCATAAATCTAGAATTGTTGGCAGTTCAGACTGTTGAAATAAACTTTTGCAATTGCATGATAATTTTGTTAAAAAAACTAAGTGTCAATTTTCGATATCATTACAGTAACTTATATTTTAAACCACCAAACATCACATGATCATCATTTCTTATGCTTGCTCATAACTGTTATTATAACAGGCAAAACTTTCCATATAGTAGTGCCACTCAGTGCAAGCCAGAGTTATCAATGGATGCCAGAAGACTTGTGAATAGTGCCTCCTCATCCAATATCCCCAGATGAGGATGAGGAAGTACTAGATAGGGATGTTTTGCACAAGTCTTCTAGCATCTATTGATTTCTCTGGCTAACACTGAGTGGAATTACTGTATGGAGAGTTTTTCCTGTTTTCATAACATTTTTTGATATAAAAGTATATACTTTGATACATTTACTGTCTATAAAAATGTTAAACTGTTAAAAAAACATATCAGTTTATGCTTTATTTCTTTTCAGTTCTGTATAAAATATAAAATCATAATATTTAAAATTCTATGCTAAACATTTACCATCAAAATGTAATAAGATAACATATTTTACAGTAATATCTCCACACTAAAAGTCAAAATATTTATTTATATTATTCTATTTATTTCTATACTTTAGCGCTTTCGAAGGAACGAGGCCTTTATTTTCAAAGCTATAGATAGATAGTTCTAATAACGATGTTCAATTTATTTATTTATTTAAAACCAACTGATGCATTATATATATTACATATATAAACCACACATTTAGTTATTTTATATTTACATCAAAATGTATAAAAAAAAATGTCATAAAAAACTATTTTTATCTCACACTAAGATTTAAAAAAACGTACAAAAACTATACAAATTTTTACTAAGTAAGATAAAATTTCAAATAAATGCAAAAATTTATAATTTTAGTATATTTTTTTATTTATTTCATTATTAAGGAGGTAGTAAACCTATGATAATGTTTTTATACATTTATTGATTGGTGAGCATGTAAATTTATCACTAATCTAATAACATGTCTGAATATTACTTTTCTTGCACATAATTACACACACACACACACACACATATATATATATATATATATGAAAAGATTTTGGTAACAATTTGTATTTTGTCTAGTATTGTATTGTTTTATGGTTATATATATATATATGCATAAAGGAGTTTACTGTTAATTGAAACATAACTCTTTTATTCCTCTTGGAAGCCTTAAGGAAGGGTAAATTTCTAATGACCATTCCATATGTTCTTGTCATTGCATCTGTTATTACTATGTGATTATTTATATAGTATATGAACATGAATGGACTGCTTGCTAACATGCATTAACCAGCATGGTGAGTTTATTTGTTTTTTTCCTTCTGAAAATATTATGGTCTTTCTTCTCAGTTGCCTGATAAGACAGAATGAATGTGTGTATGAATGACTTTTTTTTTTCTAATATATATATATATATATATATATATATATATATATATATATATATATATATATATATATATATATATATATATATATATATATATATATACAATTATAACAGACAAATCATAAATCATGTCCTTTATTCCCAGAAGGCTGTAAAGTCATTAACCAAGGCAGCAAATGGTGACTGAAGGCTGAGGGTTGTAAGAATCTCCTGAATTGTGAATTCAGGCTGCCAATTGATGATGCCTATTTGTTTAAGTAATTATCACTGCATATCAATTTCAAGTGAAGAAAGATTGCAAAAATTACTGACTTTTATTAAATGGGACATTACTGGACTTTGCAAAGTTAGAAGAAAAAATGAAGAGATAATTGGTTTAAAAAGAGAACATGTCCTATATTAAAAAGACACAAATATTGGAAGTACAAAAAAGTAAGAATCATTATAAATAAAATGTAAAAGAACAACATTGTTAAGATTGAAGGTGTATCAGAAAATTAGTTATTCAACTTAATAGCAGATACCAAATGTAGATAATACAGGTTTATGTCTCAACAAGTTCTCTTTGTGGGTGAAGTAATAGATTTTTATATGGATGTACACAAATCTTTTGATTAAATTAAACAACATTTTAGGATTGTTATGGTAGACTTTAATGGTTAAATTGGTAAACAAATGCAAAAATTAAAGTATTGTAGGTAAAATTATTTATGGTAACAAAAATAAGAGAGGATATATACTTGTGGAATTTGCAAATAAAGCAGAACTATATATTATGAATTGTATTTTTGAGAAAAATGTTAAAAAGAAATGAACATGAATGCATCCAAATATAACAGAATTGGATAATATTTTGTCTAACAGAAAATATATATTTCAAGATTGTAATGTCTTTATGAGATTCAGCACATGAAGGGATCATTGATTAGTAAGATGTAAGATATGTGTTAATGCAAACCTAGAGAGATAAAAATCATTAACAAAAACAAAATTTAGAGTTGATATTCCTAATCATCTGAAACAGTCTAATGAATTTAAAATAGAACTCATAAATCACTTTCAAGTATTAGTAAATTTTGAATATGATTCAAATTTGAATGAAATTAATAGTGAAATAACTGATATACTTTTATAAACTACTACAAAGATATCTGATAAAAAAATCAGCAATATAACAATTTTTTTTTTACAGAGACTAGATAATTTTTGA